>DWEO01000085.1:0-12180 GCA_018245995.1 Pyrrhopyge telassa croceimargo
CGTTCTCAATAATATAGTCTATGTTAGAATAGTGAACATTAAATGCATGTGTATTGATTAGCTGTAATGTCATAGATAAAAAATAAGTTTCTTAGTTCAACTGTGAAATTTCAATAGACACTTGTAGTATGCAATATGTAACAACAGAATTTAAGACACATTGTGTTTTGTTGGGTTTAGTTTCGCAAACGTTCAATATGTATTTGATAAAGAATCCAAGAGCCTCGTTCAGTCTGAAAGGCTTGAGCATGGCAAGTCCACAAATAGGAGGCATCCCAACTTATTCCTGTTTTATTATCCAATATGACTACCAGTGGTCCAGTTTTATATGTAATTAGATAAGGGCACAGAGACCATTTAATTCCTGTAAAACTTTACCATGTAAAGTAATAAAATTATAATATATGTGTTAGTTGATATGTGTCTGTTGAAAATCTACATACTTGTCACACTGAATGCATATTTAACATGAAACTTGTAGTGTTTGAACAACTATTCTAAAAACCAATGGTATTAAATATCATTTGCTTAAATGTATGAGATCTGTTTGATTTTGTAATTTTGAAGGATACAGGATATCTTTTTGAAGTATTTAGTGCAATATTTTCAGCGGGGAAGCGTTTAAATTGAGTGTTTAGATAAAAGCTATACATTTTCTTTCTTTTTTTATTAGTGTTTCGGCCCGTGCATGCGTTTAGTCGAATATGAATTGTTTGTGGTCTTTATGAGTCGGGTGTTGCCAGTTTAATCCCGATGTCGTTACCCATTTGTCAGTAATTGATCGATGTTGTTTTTTGAATTATTGCTGTGATTTTAGCGAATACAACAGCTTCTACTTTCGAATATCAGAATTAAATTTTTTTGATATTCATATTGAGTTTTTTTTGTATAAGATTAAATGTTACACTTTTTTTTTAAATTTAATTATACTTTTTAATTCAAATGTATAAGTTGTAAATTTTATTCATCTATTTTATAACCAATGTGCGTTATTCTTATTATTCATTACCCTTTTATGTAAATATGCACTGCTTTGTTGTTTGCTAGCTCTGTCGTGCCTAGACTTTCAGTTTAGTTTATTTATGAGAGAAATAAAAAATAAAGAGTATTTTTCTTTTGTTTTATTTTCGTTATTGCTTTTACCCAAGGGTCCAGTATAAGCCTTTTTCCCAGTTATTAGGAATTTCATTTGAATTTAATTTCTAGAATTACCTGTAGAAAAGTATCTGTACACCACTATAAAATATTTATCCTCTATTTAAATGACAATACTATTTAATCTATATTAGAACTTTTGATACACTGAAAAATTAGTTGATCTCACTTTTGTTAAGTACAGTGTAAACGAGTACTGTGAGCGAAAGTGGACTTTGATCTGCCTTAGGAGGTTTTATTTTTTGTTTTAAATTTTTCGTTTTGAAAATTTCCATCACGTATATCGCAATCTTCGGTTATTTGCAAACTCCTAAGGCAGTTCAACCAATTATATGTAGAACCTAGTCATATATTCAATTACTCGTTACTTATGTAGTTCTTCACTAGATGTCTAAAAGAGTATAATTATTGTATAGCTGTTATTAACACATTAACGATATTCTATCATGTACGTGGTTGTATTTCACATAGTTTTGTAGCTGTATTTCATTCAGTAAAACCTTATAATCTCCCCGGAAAAAGGTATTCGTTAGTAATTAAAATTAATATTCTAACACTATCTGTTGTAAATCATATATGTATTTCCAAATGGTTCCGCAATGAAACACAACCACGTATTCATATGATTGAAAAACTATATTTTTATTGGGAGTGGATAGTTTTCTGGCCATATATCAATTTACTAATTCAAATAGCCAGAAAACATACCAATTGAGGCTTTCAAAAGTTATGTACGTGTGTTGTTATATCGCAAATAGTAGCAATTAATTGTGTATGAATAAATAATGAATAAAATCAGTTAAATCGGTCTTTCATTGCAATACCTCCATTTACCCCCATTATTTTCATATGTACAAACATCCGCGGTTTATTACAAAACTGAAATTTTGAAATTTACCACAGACTAGAGGGTTGATATAAGGAGCATCATCTCTGTATATTAAAAATGTCCAACGAAATGCATTAAATTAGGATGGCCCCACATTAGCATCAGGGTAATTTTTAAAAGAAGTGCCAAGTACAAAATATCGTCTTATAGTAGGAAACAACATATTTATTTATTTATATAGGTCACCAACACTTAACACTAAAATATTCTACGTAATATGATACAGAACAGTTTCTTGGTAAGTGCTAGAGTAATTATAAGCAACGACATCATCGTCATAATTATACGAGTACCTACTAATAGAAATATTACAAATGAGTTAATAATTAAATAAAGTTTCAAAACATTAAAGAATTACGTAATAATCAGTCAGTAGAATTGAATAGAATTTGACAAAAAATAATTAAAAACAGTAAAAATAATTGAGGTTAGTATCAAAAATAATATATAAGTATATTAATTTAAATTTATAAGCATTTTCTATTTGAGTCTGCGTGAATTATCAAAGAAAATATCGATATCTTTGCTTTTCGAAGTAGTGTTGTATTCTCTTATTAACCTGCTTTAGGGAGCATTTTGCCCCAAATTCGTTTTCCATGGAACATTGCATAGAATATTGAATCTGGAGTATCTAGGTAATTTACGCGGGGTGGAAAAATTAATTAAAGATAATAATTCTGAGTCGTCTATTGAACCGTTCACGAGCTTAAAAAGAAACGCCAGGTCTAACATGCGTCTTCGATTCTTCAGTGACTGCATATTGAAATATACTAGTCTGTCGTCATAAGAAGTTATTTGTTTGGCCAAATTACAGGAGTATGTTAAATGCCAAAGGAAACGCTTTTGTACGCTTTCTATGCGTTTAATATAGATCTCATAGCATGGGTTCCAGACAACACTGCAATATTCCAGGCCACTTCGAACAATGGAGTTATATAACAGGATCTTGGTTTTTGGTGATTTAAAGTCCCTACTGTTCCGTAGAATAAACCCGAGCTGCCTGAATGCTTTAGAACAAATTTTGTCGATATGGATGTTAAAGCGAAGCTTACTATCGAGGGTGATGCCTAGGTCATTAATGTTGTTTACCTGAGCCAGTGCAGAGTTTCCTATATAGTATATGTGCTGTGTGGTGTGTTTCTTACGGGTGAACTGAATAGAATAACACTTGGAAACATTCAAGTCTAATTTGTTGTGCTCACACCATACTGTAACTCGGTTGAGATCTTCTTGCAACAGCACCGCATCCTCAGACGAGTTTACTGCCCTAAAGATCTTTAAGTCGTCAGCAAATAAGTAGTATTTGGACTGGGCGAAGCAACTGCCGATGTCATTAATAAATAAGTTGAAGAGTAGGGGACCTAGATGTGAGCCTTGAGGTACTCCAGAATGCGCCAAAAAAGAATTAGAAGCAAATCCGTTAACTACAACGCGAGAATCCCTGTTTGTGAGGTACGACTCGCACCAACTGAGAAGAGGTTCAGCGACTCCGTGCAAAGAAAGTTTATGTAAAAGTGCTTTATGGTTGACCCGATCAAACGCCTTGCTGAAGTCAGTGTAGATGGCGTCAACGGAAGAACGCCGATCGAGTTCTAAGGACACATTATTAATAAAAGCTGTCAGATTACTTGTTGTGGACCTTCCTGTCATGAAGCCATGCTGACGAAGATTCATAAGGGGTTTGAAATGCCACGATAGAATAGGGTAAAGCAGTTGTTCAAATACTTTTGCTACCACTGGAAGTATTGATATAGACCTATAGTTCTTTATTTGGTTCCTATTACCCTTTTTAAATATAGGAACAATTAAGTGGTTCATCTACGAACAGTATTGCTTACTCTCTTGTTGTTAAAAGCTTAAGACGTAAAGCTATAGATACTTGCAGTACATTAATATTGCTTTGCCTACCTAAAGATGTTACTGTAACTGGAGATGTTTTAATGCTTTTTATGACAAGCTGTTACCATTACCTGCTGGATACACTTTATTGGTTCACCCAATAGTTGGAAGTTATTTATGACATACGGTACTGATTGCTTAATGTGCCCTTCGATAACCCATGTGCATTCACCAATGGTCATAAGTCAGTTTACTGTAGGTACTCGATTTCATAGATTCTTGGGTTCTGTTGTACGTAACATCACGCCTGTAATCCCCAAAGAGGTAACATAGGAGTGCAGCACACTCCGATGTTACTCCAGTTACGTTTATGTCACATTATAGAATAGATGGTGAGTCTATTATCATACACCGGGCACAAATTTAAACTTCGAGCTGGTACTAGAAATTTCAGAAACTTCTAGAAATATTAAATTCTTGGGTTCTGTTTTACTCGTGATATCTAGCTCTAATGCATTAATTATCCGGATCAGTTTGATGTGTTTTGTGTGGACAACATTCTAGTCCCAATCCTCATGCATCAGTCATATAATGTCAATGAATGGTTTCAGTAAGAGTTAGTGTTTTAATAATTAAAGTTTCTGAACACTCACAAAGCATTGTTAAGTTTTAAGTGCTTAGTTGTAACGTTTTGTGCCTTGGATGTTTATTTCACTTCTAAAAATAGCGCGAGTCTCTATAAAAAGTATTGTCCAACTCGTACCGTCAAAAGTTCATTGATGTGGGTAAATATCAAGGTGAGCTTTTCGGAGCACTTACAGTTATAAAGGTATTAGGACTTTTGCTGACCAATATTTATAGTAGTGAGAAATGTATTACGTTATCTAATGAGACGCACGTTTTTTAAGTAATCATGTGAATGTGAAGTAGGCAGAGCAGTTTAGTACAGTCCCACGTTTCACCAGTTACGTTTACGTCCCATCATGAAATAGATAGTGGGTCTATTGCCTTATACCGGGAACTAATCAAGACTCCGACCCACTGCTAGAAATTTCCTCTAGAAAATCTAAATTAGCAAAATCGAACCTTTGGGATTTGGACTCGACTCGGGATTTGAACTTGACTCGGGATTTGAACTTGACTTGGGATTTTTGGTAAACGATAATAAAGTGTATTCGTAACATAACAAAAACTTATGTTCAACAAAGGAAGAATAATCAGTTATTTACTTATTTGCAACATGCATTTTTAATATATAAAATGTAATATTATATCAAGCTTTATTGTTACAATCTTCGCGCAGAAATTAGACTGTGAATACATGTAACGTTTCATTGCGTTAGTACGCATATATGTATGTACTTTCCGAAAAAGCAAAGATTCCAAACTCTAGTATTGGGGCGAAGTTACAAGCAAGTTTAACTCCCAGTATATTGATGTCCATTTCCAACTGTAATCCTATTATTGTCTATCCTAACAGATTCGATCAGGGTGAACAATATAAAACTTGCATCCCCTCAGCCATTGGCGGCCTACATTACGCGTGAAAGTTTTATGTTCCAACTTATTTGGAACGAAATCGCTTTATTGCGAATTTGATAAGAATCTAAGGGATTCAGGTGTGATTACTGTAACCTCGCTTACTGTTTTTGTACCGATTGAAGAGTTTTGTATTACTTTATTATCAAACGATTCGTCAAAACCTTTGATACATGATTAAACTATGTAGCAGCTTAACTTAATTATGTTTTTAGGGATAACCCTAAATTCAAATTCAAATTCAAAATTCTTTATTCATTATAAGGTACATTATACATACACTCAATGAAGGTCATTTTTTAGTAATTGTACTTCGGCTTTGAGCGCCCCTCAGGCTATAGTAGACCGGGAGAAAAAAGCCGAAGAAAAAAAAACTCCCAGCACTCTTTTAATTATGAAATTAAATGAATTGAATGAATTACCTAATGAACATGGTATTGAAAAAAAATAAGGATTAATGTCAGTAAGAATATACTGATAGTGACTATTGTAAAAAACGTAACATCATGTGTATAATCCCCGAAGGGTAGGCAGAGGTGGGTAGTACACTCCCCACGTTTCACCAGTTACGTTTACGTCCCACAATGGAATAGGTGGTGAGCCTTTTGCCATATACTGGGCACAATTCCAAACTCCGAGTCACTACTTGAACAAATTATGTTAGAAAATCTAATAGTACCCGACCCGGGATTTGAACCCAGGACCTCTTCATCGGCAGACGCGATTTCAACCACCACAACCAACGGGGCATTCTTTACTTATTGTTGGACATCATACTTTCTTTAAACATTTATAATTATAATAATTGCAAATCAAGTAGTATGCGACACATTTATCTATAATCGTAACTTTTATCAGAATTTATCATTGGTAAGACATAAAACATTCATTGGACATACGAGTTATAGACTGATAATATTAATTTATTATTATATAATATAGATAGGTGTCTATGAAGTGAAATGGACAAACAAGTGCATATTGGCAATATGATCATAATGCAGACATTGCATTGAACAAACTGCATCAATTTACTTATTCTGGGTAACATTAAACAAACTGTATCAACAAATGTAGGTATATCTATATTACAATGTGACATGAGAAAACTTCAGGGTCCCTCTTTTATAGATATTTCCTTTTTTGACCTTTTCTTATTTTACTCTTATATCATCATACCAGAACCCTTAAACAATGGGCAGAGGCCACACTATGTCAAGTATCTATCCTTACAGACCTGCCAGGCTTTTATGTATGTCAAATGTATGTGTATGAATGTCAAAGATCAACTCCAAACTCAGAGCAGACTAAACTGAAAAACAAACCACTAGGCTACCTCTTTATTCATAATATGATTTTTTTTTTACATTTTTAGGCTGCTTCCTTATCCGCAACATCACTTATTGCCTTGAAGTGAAATCTCTATGCATTCTAAGCAATAGTAATCTATGTTAATATTTGCTTACCTCTGAAATACCATTTTTTGCCATATCAATCTCAACAGTTTCAATGCGTCCTTGTGTAAAGCCCAATTTTCTATACACACTGTACCAGTTTTTCCCAAGGTTTTTTGATATGTAGTCCATGTAAGGGTGTTGAGGCTGAAAATATAAAAAGTTGCCACAATGAGTACAACTTTTCAATCATCATTTACATTCAAGATCACATGTTTCAATATTAAAATAATTCATACACTTTCTATTTTCTTTATACAGTTTCATTTAAATTTTACTGTATGTATGGAAACAACACTAACTAATAACCTCTGTAAGATAAGACAGTGTCCAATGCAGTCACACACTGATACAAATTTACCTCATAAGTATCATGAGCTTTGATTGTGTAGTATACTATATTTATTGTAGTAAATTATTGTTTATTTAAATTATAAATAAAATATCAAGTGTCTAGAAATAAAATTTTATACAAAGAGTATATTTCATTTTACGTAGTGTAGGACACCTATGGCTAGGTGGGAGGTGATCTGAGAAAGGCTTCAGACAGAAGCTGGATGCGGCTAGCAGAGGACAGGGTGCGATGGCGCTCTTTGGGGGAAGCCTGTGTCCAACAGTGGACTGAGATAGGCTGATGATATGATGATGATGTTGCATTTAGTATGTAGCATAAAGATATGTCTTTTGAATTATAGAAAATGAACATCATTAATGTATATTTGTTAATTAAATTTTATTACCACGTTGGTCGAGTGGTTACAAGCATGACTGCCAATCGAGAGGTCCTGGGCTCAAATCCCGGGTCAGGTACTATTGGAATTTTCTAACTAGAATTTCTAGTTAAAATTTCTAATTGTCGCACGGGGTCTGCATTTGTGCCCATGATGAGCCATAAATGTAACTGGTACAACTTGGGAGTATACTACACTCCTCTGCCTACCT
This sequence comes from Pyrrhopyge telassa croceimargo, assembly GCA_018245995.1. Classification (NCBI taxonomy): domain Eukaryota; kingdom Metazoa; phylum Arthropoda; class Insecta; order Lepidoptera; family Hesperiidae; genus Pyrrhopyge; species Pyrrhopyge telassa. The sequence goes on from DWEO01000085.1 coordinate 7,819, forward strand.
CTTCAGAGATTACAAGCAATGTTAAGTTTATTAATAAATATCTATGATATTGGATCTACAGTATGGATAATAATGGATAAAAGTTTAAAAAGTTACATTTACCTTAACATCAGCTTCCATTAAGAGAACAATAAGGTTTGTCTTCTTAATCGGTTCTTCATCTATATCTTGGTCAGATGAATGTTGCTGTTGTTTTTGGTTGTTATAATGGTTTACATGGTAAATATATTCATCACCCCAGTGAATGTCCTTAGAATTGACTATGTTAATCACATGTCCAGTAGCTAAGCAGAAAAAGATAAATTGCTTATCAAACACTGGCATACCTGTGACTTCATCTATGTTGTTTACCATATTAGCAATATATAAGAAAGGATAAAGTATATTGCAGGCAAAAATATAGTTTACTAATCTCAAAAATATGTAAAATGTTTTGGAACTTTCGTAACTTTACATTGGATGAAGACATCATAATTTTTTTTAAAATAAGAACACACCCCGTTCTTCAAGGAGTAACACTAAACAAGTTGTAAGTTATGAGACTATTTAGGGAGGTGATATAAAAAAACTTATTATAAGTAACCCATGTACTTTCCTAGTATTCCAATTAGATTAATGGTGAATTTCATCAAATATGAGTTAAATGTTTTAAAGTGAAAAAAATGCAAATAGATTTCATTAGTGCTGTTATAATATTAATTTAACTAAATCACAATTATCATCAGTGGTGTTGACAATTTATAATAATTTTATTCTTAAAACTTGTAGAAAAAAGGCATGATGAATTTAAAATCAATATTCTCAGCTTCAACATATCAAAAGTAACATCACACCTGTAATCCTCGAAGAGGTAGGCAGAGTAGGTAGGTTCTGTACCTCTTCAACATATCAATAATTTAAATTGAAAAAAATCTAATTAGAATTAAGCAAATGCTGAAGATATTCCAAACCACACCCTTTAGTGATGAAATAAAAGTTCACCAATAGTGCATGAAAATTTCTGTATTGGACTGTAGTGTTTAGGAATTAATTTAGACTGTCACAAATACATTTCATTCCATAAAAAAACATGTACATTACTTTATAATGTTTCCCAGTTTTGCTAAAAATATTAATAATCTATTGTTACACAATAAACTTTGACCTGTTAAGATGCACTATACCTTGAGTGTTGACTTTACTGTTGCCCACACTCCCACTATCACTATTGCGTCTATCTTCGTCTCGGTCTTTGTCGTCAGAAGAGCTTTTACCGAAGAATTTCTTCTTAAATGGCTTTTTTTTCTTATTCTTCTTGTTGGTCTCCTCGCTTTCTCCAAATACCTCGTCTGAAGCATCGGTAAACTCTACGTTCTCATTGTGTGCCTCTGCCTGCGGACTTTCTTCGAAGTTATCTGGTCGCGGAGCCTTTGGAACTGCATCTGATTTAAGATTCCGAAACATTTCAAAAAACTTGGAGCTTATTTTACTAGTCATTGTTATAACGTAGTGATAAAATGAAATAAAAATTTACTTTGTGGATAAAATAAAATATCACTGTACTATTACAATATCATGAATATTATTGTATATTCTCATTGAATTGAAATAAAGTATTGATCATGAAAGTCAAACAATCAAGAAAATACTAGGAAAGACCCGAAAAACCACTGAATGACGCACACATAGTGTTGCAAGTAGCGCACTTCGTCCGTAATCTTTTTCAAAGACGGAGGCACTGCGTGTTTTTTTTAAATCTATGAAACTACCTATTAAATAACCCAGAGTGTTATTTATCAATTTGTTAACTATTTTAATAAAAACGATTTTGTATTTGTAAGTTTTAGAATTTCTCACAGCCAAAGCAGGGATCTCTCTGAATTTAAATATTATCATAGTTATTACTGATAAGCCAGTTATTAAATACCTTTTCTTCTTTAGCTCGAAAGACCAAAATGTTGATTTTAATTTTTTTCTGCTTATCCCATCCGCCTTGTGGGGATTGAGGATGCTCTTAATAAAACTCCTTTGTATTTTTCCTTGTTTTATTCTTCTATTTCTTCTGAGAGTAGAGCACACTTTACAATTTTTCGGGATTATTTTTTTTTGTCCAAACAAGATGGGAAAAGGGCTACCCTCCATGCGGGAGGCAGGTGGTGACGCTCAGATTCCGTTCGCAGTGGATAAGTAGGACTCAAGTATGAAAAATAATTGTACCAAGTTTCGTTAAAATCCGTCGAGTAGTTTTTCTTTCCATAACGGTTATACAGACAGACAGACAGACCTCTCTACAAATTTGTTATAAGTATAGAAGATAGAAGATAGATAGATAGAAGAAGAAGATAAAAATGATATACGAGAGCAAGATCGCTTTTGAACATTTTCCCGCCTACTGATTACCTACAACCAAATCAAAAGTGAGACAGGGAGTTGTACTTAGACCTTTCAAGTCTCGTAGATATTATTGGGACATTATTGGGAGTAGACAAGCATTATTGGGCGAAAGCGCCAGAGTAACGATTAACACCGTCGCGATGATTCTGTGACTATGACTAAACGAATTGGCTCTTTCCCAGTCCAATTCAGCGATCTTCTTTTTAACTATGACGGTATTGAAAATGATTGAAGAAAATTCTAATTTTAAAAATAACATTATAATTGACAGATTAACATAACATTTTGACATGCTGATTGATATATTTTCTCATTGTTGACTATTTTCATTAGGGTTTTTTAAATATACAAACAACACTAAAATAAAACAGAAATGAGTACAAGTGACGGTTCAGCGAAGTTTTTTACAACGAGACCTTTGTCAAATATGTTAAAGGTGGTTCTATTTGAGACTTTACATGCAAAATCGAATCCATGTTCGCGATCTAATTCACCAAGAAAAGACTCGGATACATGTCAATGTAATGTTGATAGAAGTGCAGGCGGGGATGCACCGTCGCCTCGTAAGAGCAGTTATTGTGTTCCAGAAAATTCTAAGTTTACTGCGAGCGATCGCGGCAAAACCGGCGCGGGCGTTTCGGGATCCCGCATCGGCCGGTTTAATGAGAGGGATAAAGACCCTGACGCGTTACCCGATAGTGCTACGTATCCAGGTCTACTGCGCTATGCGTTTCGAAGGCGCTAATGTTTCTGTGAAGCAAGGTTCAAGCGGCAACTGGGTTTTGGGTCATTCATTGTCGTTTAGTTCTGTAACTCCGGGCGGGTATAAAGTCCTGCTCTCATATGTGGACAAGAACAAGCCAGTCGCTCTACCCTACTTTGTGATGGAAGCGGCCCCTGGTGGACAAATGAGTTGCGCAGTGCGCGTTGGTCCAACTCAAGGCACTCGGGCCACGGTGGTGACGCAAATTGCCGACGCTGAGTTCCACAGCTTTGAAAGTATATTCGACGCTTACTTCAATAACTGTACAGCTTCCATAATTGCTGTAAACCGGGAATTTATTGCATTGCATTATTTACAGGTACGTGCCCTGCTGAAATTAAATGTTATGTCTTATATTATAGCGAACACTAAGATCAATCGTAAGAACGACCCTCAATGATAAAATGTAACGAACGTTGCAGCTTTGCAGAAAGCTTTGCAGAAAGCATGCGGAAAAGTCTGTCTGTCATATGACAGACAGACAGACATATTTATATATAAATCATAGCAAACGAGTTTCATGACTTTTGGAGTGTCATCCACTCCTTGTAAGAAATGAATAAATTATCTTTAAATTATCACAAAAATTTCACAAAGCTGTTATGGAAATTGAATATAGTATATTAACGTAAATTCACGCCTGTAATCCCCGAAAAGGTAGGCAGAGGAGTGTAGTAGGTACTACACTCCCACGTTTCACTAGTTACGTTTAGGTTACATCGTGGATTAGGTGGTGAGCCTATTGCCATATATCGGGCAAAAAATATCCAGACTCTAATAGTACCCAACCCGGGGATCGAACCCAGGACCTTTCGATCGGCATTCGCTCTCACAACCACTCGACCAACGAGGCAGTCAGTAGGTATATTGAAATATAAGCATTTGTCATAAAATCGTGTTGTGTGTATAGTGTTTGAACCCATTTCGTTCTTTTATTTATATATGGGATATTTGTCATTTTGTTCTTCATTAGGACAATTTTAGGAAATTTTATATAGGTAGTAATAAGTAAAGTATTTATCGAAATTTTAAATATGTACACATAACGTCACGAAATTCAAACCTCATCACACGCGATCATAAACTACACAAAACAACAAGAAATAAACACCCCCCCCCCCCCCCCCCCCCCCCCCCCTCCCTTCTCCTTAACATATAACCTAAATTATGGATGTCCCCCAAATTAAATTGGCCCTTGAAAGGAATGATTAGGAAAAATAATTGGT
>DWEO01000086.1:0-12159 GCA_018245995.1 Pyrrhopyge telassa croceimargo
CATTAGTAAAGAGGTGCGCGCCAAGGGTTTGAACCCGGACCTCCCGAGTAAGAGGCCGAATTTAAGACCACTAGGCTATCACTGCTATTACTAATGCCAGCACTAATAAGTAAAAAATTGTTTTGATCTGGTACTCACGTAATCAAGCTAAGTACTCTGCGAATATACGCTAGCTCTCTCTGTTTCGTACGCTTTTTTGAACAACTAACAGTTTAAATTCCCTGTTTTGCCGACATTTTGTCGAATCTTTTTGTTTTCCTTATTACTTATAGTCATTCATCGTTATTGAAAGATAAACAAATACATCAACTGGTGAAAAATATTTATCAAATCTGTCTCTTTTAAATCATTTTATAGTTAGATATATGTTGGGTCACATTAAATATATCACACATCCATCACATTTCGATAGCAATTGTATTCATACCTGAGTATCCGCGCGGCATGATCAGTTCACCTCTGTAGAAGGGAACGAGTACGTAATTAAACATATTTATAATAATTTTCACAATTATAGATATCAGTGCAATAATATTCATTGGAATGAAAGATTATAATGTTATTTGTACGTTTATCTACTTTGTGTTATTAACATGATCTGAACAATTGAATTGTTTATATCGATAGTCCCATCATTTTATGCATCTCAGTCGGTCATGTCAGATATCAACATGTCATATGTACACGTGTACATATAATAATAATATGACATATCGATATCTGAAATGATTAGTAATATATTTAATACCTTGGTGTACCGAAACCTAGCGGAGGAACTACTGCCGCGTTTAATGGTTCCTGTCCACTGGTCTTTGGACCTTGCGCCTCGTTAAGTTGCTCTTCCTGTTCATTTCTATCTGAAGCACGCGGTGGTGGCCCACCTGCTTCTGCTGCGCGGGGCCTTGGTTGTGGACCCTCTGTATTTGGATCAAAGACCCATTGTGGTGGGTCATTTGCTTGCGCTAAGGATGCCCGAGCCAAGTAATTTATTCGACCTGTCGGTGGAACAAGTGCCCTAGGACATTGTTCTCGTCTGCCTGTTCGAGGAACAGGCGGCCTAAGAAATTGAGGACGAAATGGAAGTGTTCGCGCGGCGGTATCTGAAAATCGCAAATTGCAAATGTTTTTGACGGTGACCATACATTTTGATATTAGAAAAACTTTACAAATGCAACTTACTAAGATACAAAATATAATTGTCTCGTATCAAAAATACTCAATGAGAACTAGCGAAATATAGCAAAAAGCCGTTTTTATGATTTGTACACATTTCTACAATGATTATAATATTAAACGACTAAAATTATGAATTAAATCAGTGATAAGTAAAAAATAGTGAACATCAGCGTTTAAACTTACCAGTATTACATCCACGGGGTTGCACTCTTTTAAAAGGATCAAGATAATACAACGACGATTGTTTTAATATCACAACTTTACGTGATCCAATTCGTCTGCAAGAACAAAGATATGTTTTAGATTAAAAATTGCTATGTATTTTGATAAAATGGCTGTTGCTGAAATAAAATATATGTAACTGTGAGGATACACTGTGGAATTGTGGAATTTTTGTAGGATTTATTTCCATTACAAATTTTTAATAACAGTTAATAAAAAAATAATTAACCACGCCGCGACTGTATCATCAGAAACAATGGTACGTTCTTGATTAATACAAGACTATAGCGTTTGATGTATTTTAATCATCAAGCGTTTAGCTATTAAGCATGCATTCATCACGATCGTATAAATTGGGTCTAAGTCGGATGGAGCGATAAATAACGTGCTGGAAAACAAGTCATCAGCATAACACTTTCCTAGGAGTAACAAACTTTAACTAAACTATGTAAGACTATATATACATAAATACCTTACATTAATTCATAGTCGGATATACACAACTAATGGTAGTCAACTTTAATATAAATATAAAGTGGTTAGTTAAGTGCATACTACAAATTTATGCGTAATGTAAACTAGTAGTTTAAGTTACGTAAGTGTGTCGCAAAGCGTGTTTTACTTCACCAACCTTACTTCATAGCGATGTATACACCATTTGACGACGGTTCTAAGTTTGTGTACCTGCGAACCCTTGTTCACTTTTGTTATGAAACATTTCCCAGGTAGCACTTGATGTAGATATATAATGTAAAATCTAATAAGTCGCGGCGGATATGTAAGTTTGCAGTAAGGCCTAGTACTAGTCAATCCAAGCCTGTATGTCCTATTCGAGAGAATCGAATTTTCGAAAAGATAGCGGAGACGCCACGGTTGGTATCTTTAATTTGCCGCTCGCGTTGGATAGGATTAAGGTACAAGGTGAAAGCTGTAGCCTAATCAGGTGCAAACCCAATAGAGTTGGTATATTTATCGGTACCGTTTTCATTCTTCTTCGACATATTTCAGTCTGCTAGGTATAAGTTTCAAATAATTCATTTCAAGTCATGTTAAATAACCCCTGAATATATTTGATTTACGGATCGCGTAGAGTATCGCCCGAATATTCATTGCCGTTCGTTATGTTTGTTCATATAAGAAAATATGAATCTTGTCCTTTTTAAAAATATTTTACCTTCAAGCGCCATCTATGTAAATGTAATGCTCCCTTTAATCATTTTATCGCCTACAAATAAATATATAAATTTAATTTAATTACTGTCTCAATAATATTCTTGTTATAATGAAAAAGATTTCAAACATCTATTTGTGAAGATAAAAAACTGTGCTCGTGCTATTGATAAAACAAAATGCATTATGGAAATAATAGTTCCTTTTACTGTATTATTTGACACAGGGCGCAAAATAGATCTCTACACAACAGCTGTTTGTTTTTGGAAATAGAAGTCGCCTGAGATATTAATTTACTACGTATTATAATTTTAGTAGAATGTACACTTACATTTTTCCTTTTCCCGGCGGTGTGTCTGGAAATAAAGCGCAAAAATTATATTTGAATACATGCTAATAGGACACGATGTAATCGTTGTACACCAACGGTTATACTACTTTATGTTTGTCTTGAGTTATTTTTTGACAGTCAATTGTATTGTACTAATTTTTCTTTTTCTTATGCTCTTGATATTATTTGTATTTGAATTGAGTCGTCTGATATATTAATCATTGTAATAATACTTTAGCAACTAAATATAAAAACAGTATGGCGATATAGCAGGATATTGGAATGTACCGGTGTGGTAAAAAGGTCAATTATATCTTAAAATTTAATAACACTGATTGAGTATAAGTGCAAAATCGTTAGGTTTGCTTATCTACAAATATTTCCTAACAAATGCAATATGATATGCTTAATTTGGTCATTACCTGACATTCTGGAAGTAAGGGCCGCGATGTCCTCTTCGTGCTGAAACAGACATATTAGAGGTATATTTACTTCATTAGAGGTATATATACTTTATTACTTTATTAGAGGATTTACTTTATTTAATTTATTAGAGGAGTGTAGTATTGCACTCCCACGTTTCACTAGTTACGTTTAGGTGCCATTATGGGCCTATTGCAATATATCGGGCACAAATCCAGACTCCAAGCCATTATTAGAATATCTCAATTAGAAAAATCTAATAGTACCCGACCCGGGCATCTAATCCAAGGCTTCTTGATCGGCAGTCGCTCACGAAACTGCTCGACTAAAGATACAGACCAAAGAGGTACAGTTGAATTTATTATGGTTTGTGGCATATAGAAATCAGACAATACACATACATTTTTCTTTTCATTGATATACAATTTTTTGTTGTTGTTAAGTTTGTCAGTAACATTAATATAGGAAAAAATGCAAGTAAAACTGTCCTGTACTATTATATAAACTTGAATCTTTGACTAGATATGGCAATCAAATTAAACTATTATATTTTAAGCTGCTCATTCAATTTAATATGTCCCCTTGTAAGTAACGAAAAGGTCCTCTTGGCAAAATAATTGTGAGGATGTATTAATAAGCAATTGATACGTAGCTAAACTACAACTACTCGTATTTTTCTGGTTTTATAAGAATTGTCAAATATGTCGGAGAAACAAGAAAATATACAAAATAACCTTTATAGGTTCCCTATTGTCCGTCACGGGCACCTGTGATGTCCTTGTGTGTGCAATTTTAACGCCACTGTCACTTTTCGTTCGTAGGTTGCATAGGTTCTTTCTTAATACATTGTTATTTTCTTTTAAAAGTCTGATTTCAGTTCTATCAGTTCACTTGATGCGGATCATTGGTTTGTGAGGTCCTGGGAGCAATGTTTCTGTAGTACCGTAACTTCGATAAATAAACTTTACATCTGTCTTTAATTTAACGCCTGTTGTGTGGATTTCAATGTAACATGATCCAGTCTCTCAATATTGTCTCCTTTCTAATTGTTGACCTTTCATAACCGTGAGAATGATGTTGTGACGGCTGTTTGAGTGAGTTTGCTTAACATATCCTTTCAAAACCGTAAACGACAAACATCGGTGCTTAGCAACAGAAAGAGATGCCGGGATAATGATAATAACTAAGCACTTGCGTTCTGCATAATTGTTGTATGGATATGATGTTGTATCACCATAGTTTCCTACCGACGAAGCATTTCCGTTTCGATTTCAATAGTACCTTGTTGTTTTCTTGGAATTATTACTGCAATACACCTCGCTTCTACATTTATTTCAGACATAAAAACTTTTCGACTTCCAAATGCAATTTAAAACCATATAAACATAGAGTAAACGATATTTTCATGGATCCCAAAACGTCTTTAAAGTTTCGTTACCTTCAATATGTTTTTATCTTGGACCTGATAGTGCAGCCATATTGCATTTTCAGGAGATTTATATCGGTAACAACTGTAAAGTAAGCCGAAACTGCTGAACATCTGTTTAATCCAACCAGTGTTTTCAGGTCTTCTTGCGCTATCTTGTTAGGTGTGTTCCACGGATTCGACTGTCGCCCTCACATTTTTAAAGACATAATAGTGCTTTTGCGTTTTGCAAAATACGATCAAAATGTACGTATGACGTGAGCACATTTCAACACTAAAACTAAGAGGATGAAGTTGTTTGCACAACACCCGCCTAGGGTGAAAACGCGCATGCGCGGAGCATCTCTCAGCTGTGTTCGTGCCTTTTATTAGCAGAGGAGACGACATTTGCTAAATTGGTTATTAAACTGTTTTGTCGAGCGTAGAAATACGTGTTCAAAGCTTAGCGGAGAAGTTTTTAAAATGATAAGTTTATTTGTCTGTATGCTACCCTTGTTTTGGGGTTATGACACTGGAGTGATGCAATATATTTTTAAAATATAATTTCACATAATTTTTCACCTTAATTTAAATATTTTTATTATGTAATATATTTTATAATACAACATCGTCATCATCATCATCACACATCACATCATTACACTTTATCAAATGTGCACATTGTTTAACTTAAGTCAGTATACCGTGTGGATTGTAAGTTATGCGAACGACTTCTGTCCAAAGACAATTTAGAATACTTACATCATCATTATCGGCCTATTTCCGTCCACTACTGGATATAGGTCTCTCCAATAGCACCACACTGAGCTCGGTCTTCAGCTCTTAGTATCCAACCGCTGTCAGCCACTTTGGGTATGTCGTCACTCCACCTAGCCGGAGGGCGTCTTATACTACGTTTGCCAAGGCGTGGTCTCTACTCCAGAACACGTCTACTCCAACGGTTATCAGTTCTGCGACATATGTGACCAGCCCACTGCCACTTCAGCTTGCTAACCCGTTGGGCTATGTCGATTATTTTGGTTCTCTTTCGGATCGTGTCGTTTTAAGTACAACATAATTTTATAATATATTTTTATAATAGAAAAATTATAGCACTATATTTTTAACATTTAATGTATTTATACAGTTCAAATTTAAAAGTTATTAAGTGTATTTATGTCCGTGTATTAATTTATTTCTTTCTTTTTAAGTATTTATTTCTTCTAGCATTTTTATGACTGATCCGTGGTGCTTGCGTGGTCAGACAGTTTTTAACATTAACAGCCAATAATTTCCATAGAATATCATAGTAACATCTGTACTGTACTGTAGGTATATGTACTGGGCTGTCATCATGAATATCGTATCTTTATCTCGGTTGAAGGCCTCTTAAATTAATTTCTTAAAATTACGTTTCGCATTAAATAATATGATAATTCTGTTTGCTAAAACATCATCACAATATTTACGTTTTCTAATTAATGTGTAGAAACAGTGCAAGGACTCGAACATCAACAGAAATTCATGTTTTCTTTTAATTTAAGATAGTTCAAACACATATACCCGTATAAATATTCCGTAGATTAAAAAATAGTCATCATTACAGGCTATTTTACATAACACGGTGGTATAAATATTTTGACTTGCTGATCAATATGGCGGTGTACTACGGAACCTTTTCAGGGTTCGCTTGGAAAAGAACTAACATTGCTATATTTTTGTTGCAATATATTGCAATATGAAGGCTGTGGAATAAACTTGGACGCAAGTATTTTGTTACTCCTCCGAAAAAATCTTTGGTTCTGTTTGGAAACAGACGCAATTGTCCACAAACTGTTGTAAAGATTTGACACTAGATGGCAGGCGCACATGTTTTTGAATTTCTATTAAATTTGAGTAATTATTTATTGGTTTATTAATAGACAGCGTTGCAGTTTAAATAATTGTAGTTGAAATTATTTTAATATGTTTAGAACAAAGCACAATCAAGGTAAAAATGTCTGATCAAATACGAATGAAGGTTTCGTTCAACTTATTAAATTGTTTGATTAGTGTTCCATATTATAATTATTAAAATCCATATCGCACAAGGGGACAATTAAGAAATATATAAGAAAAAACGTATAAATCTATGTCGTACCTGTGTTTTGTATGCTCGTTACTACGATATCTATCTCCGCCCAGCTCCTTCGTTGCAGCACCACGTTGTTTATGGTCGCACTGCGAATACCATTATTAATTTTTAATTGCCCATTAAGAACGAGGAGATACACAAGTTCTCTGTTTGTGGCTGTAACCATCGTATCACAACAAAACATGTGGTTAATATTTAATATTCATAATATAACTACTTACACTGCTGACCAAGACGTCACTATTTCTGATTTTAACACTATATATATATATGAAATAGTTATAATTAATTATGCTTCATACCCGAATCTTCAGGAGGATGGCTCTTTTACGACTAGCTCTAAAATATTGATGGGCGTGGTATCCTTGTTACGTAGTAATCGATATGGCGGCCACGGCTTGTCATATTAGTTTGTTACGTAAAGTTTTCGCGGTGCTTTTACTAAGATCAAGACGATTTTCATGTAGGGTTAGGCACGAATGAGAAATTATGGACTCGAATGCAGTTTTCTCGCTAAGCTATCTACTTGAATGTATATTTCATAGTCAACATAAGAAGAATAATTAGGATATTTTTCATTTACTACACTAAAACAGCTAATCAATAATTACTAATATTGTTTTCTTTAGATACATTTAAATTAATGTAAGATATTCCACACTGAAAATCATTACGTAACATATGTTTCTGCAAAGTGTACCCTGGCCTCCGCTAATTTTGATTGGTAGAGAGATTAAGGAATAAAGTACTCTATAATACTCACCGTAACCCATTAGAAAGCTAAGTTACACTATTTTTCCATGTTCTCAGCCACAAGATAATAAATTACGCCAGGGGCATATAGCCGTGTCCTCCTCTGTACCTGTTGTATGTTAGGCACATAGAGCTAATCGATAAAGTTTATGTATACACAATTATATAAAGCTGTAAGATGTCATACTGTGACGTCTAAAGTAGACTCATGGCGTTTGCAATAAGGTTTACATTTTACTGCTACTATATTCAGTCAACACAGGTAAGGGTTGAAACAGATTTTCTCCTTTTGGAGTACAGCCAATGAAACATTATTCATAGAGCCCGTTCAATAACAAAAAAATGAACAATGTTTTATTCCATTTTGATAATCATTGATATTAGTATATTATAAAATATTTAGAATTTATCGTGTTTGGTTTGAAGAATTTTAGATTTTGAAGGCCGGGTTTAATTTATGGTCTACGTGAAAGAACAGTATGTAGCACACGAAAGAGCGGTAAAAATCAAAATCCAGTAAACGTCAATTGTCACCATTTGTGTTTTGTGTTATATTGCGGTCTTTTAGGGTTTTCGCCAGCTTTAGTATTTGCTATTATTAAGGATCATTAATACAAAGTAATAGTAATATGAAAGTTATTCAAAATTTTTATATATTACCCAAAAATAGCCTCTACTTTTGTAAAGGTTATGTATGAAATGTGATATTTAGGTTATGGTAACGAATTGAAATTCAGTTGAGTAATTTCTCTTGTATTTCATCGAATTAAAGATATATGTTTGTTGCGTTTCTTATTTTATTACACACCATGGCTTATATTTGTGATTAAATTGTATTTTTGACGATTTCCAATATTATGCTACACTTAAAATATTAAACATTCCAGATATACTTTTTTATTAAACATAATAAATCTGACCGTTATACGTCCCGTTTTACGTAAAAATAAAAGTAGCCGTAGCAATACTGACCATTATAGGTGATCTTCATTCTCCACTTTTTATGGATTTTATTTTGTTTCTTTCTTGATTTACAGTTGTTTTTCTGCAATAAAATATTGTTGACAAGCATTAGTATACTAATTTTATACCAGTATGATTTACCACGTAAGCGTAGCAAATCTTCGTAGTAAATCCATGCTACGCCGTAGCGTTAAGTAATGAGCACTGTAGGCGGTATTGTTTTTTTATAAGTATTTTTATTTTTAAAAAATTTTATTTATTATTATTATATGTATTATTTTAACTAATTTTATTTTTGAACGAAAGTTGCGATTTGTTTATTCATATATAATACCAATTACCGGTTTGTTTCTTGTTGAATAACCTAGTTTTAAGCATATATCGTAAAAGCTGTTCTTAAACGAATCATACTGGATCGATACAATGTTTTAATTAAATATTTGATTGAAAATGTATTCAAATAGCGTTTAATTCAAATAGAAAATATTGATAGCCAATATTCACTCATTCACATACATCAATGAAATTTATGTGTATCCGATTTCATGAGTTGTTCTGCATATACAGTATATTATCATACTTCGAGAATGTTATATATGTAGGATTAAATCATGTATCGTTTTACTTCCATTATTTTTGACAGTTGTATAAAAAATTAAGTTTGGGTACGAGTATTATCACTGGTCCAACTATAGACTACAGATATTACAAATTATGAATATGACACCTAGTTTAGGAAGTAAATGTTTATCAAACTACTTTTTTATTTATTTGTTACATAACGAATTTATTTCTTAGGATTTCGAGGATTTTTTAAATTCGGTTTTAGTAACATGAGTGACCAAAATGTAAGGTTCCCTATTAGAAACAAAATTTATTATGTAATGTTTATAATAGTAAAGCTTAAGGTGTAAATAAAATCAAATTAATATATAAAATACCTAATAATCTGACTGATATTTTATTCTTACGAAAAATTTTAATATTTTTTTACCATTTGTATACAATCTGACCTGTGTGGCTCTTACTACTTTACTTCTCTATGGATCTGACTATATACATAGATGTAGTATGTATGACTGCCTCGTTGGTCGAGTTGGTTGCAAGCGCGACTGGCGATCGAGAGGTCGTGGGTTCGATTACTACTAATACTATCAGATTTTTTTATCTAGAATTCTAGATTTTCTAGCAGTAACTCGGAGTCTGTATGGGTGCCCGATATATGGGAATAGCCTCACCACCTACTCCATGATGGGACCTAAACGTAACTGTGAAATGTGGGAGTGTAATACTACACTCCTCTGCCGACCTCTTTGGGGATTACAGGCGTGATGTTACGTGAATATTCATGAGCAATGCGGCTGTTACAGTGGACGCATAAGCTTGCTCTTTCTCTCTCCGTTAGTGCGCTCTCTTGCTCTTGTTGCTTGTTGTAATGTACATATCGTTTGACGGATGTACTATAGTTCTACAACTTTAGCGGCAATCGGTTTAATGCTAATCAATATTGTAATGTAATTAATGGCAAAAATCTTTAATTAATCCGATATTTACTTCTAGGCCGATAAAATGTCATTTAAGTTGTAAAGTCAAATAAGCGCTATTCCGAACAGGCGAATGTGAGTCATTACAATAAGAAAGTACTCAATTTACAATATTGTTAATAAAAAAATTTAAACTCGTAAAGATTAAGCAATTATAATAACGATATTTAAGCAACTTTCTAATGTATTTAATTACTTCCTTGTTTCTTTATCGATTAAATTTCTGTCACTAAAGAGAACGTGCATATTCGGTGTCTGCGAATTCATGCTCAACTTATGTGTGCGAAAACGGGATAGAAGAGACTTTATATATGTATCTTATTCATTCATACTCGTCAGTGTTAAAGATAGGGTCCCAAATGTGCAGAATTTAAGGTTCGAGGTTTCAGAATCTAAGCATACGTACTACGAAACTATACAGTTAATATAACTTTTTCATACAGTTCTCTAGCTCCATTTTAATGTTTTACACACTTCTACATAATAATTACGCGTTTTCTTATCGATGTACTTTGTTTTTCCGTGCGTACTGCATTATCTTTAAGAAAATATAATATAAGAGTATGTGATGGTGGTAGTAAATAAATAAAGAAATATTGAAGCAAAAACGTTTCTTTACAAAGTAGTCTTTATCGGCACTAGGTTTAAGTGCATATTATTGTTTGTACTCGTATTAATGCAAGATTAAAATTTTCGAACTTAAAATCTTATTTTATTTATTAATACAAAATGTAGGTAGTTTTAAGTAGGTGTATAAAATAAAACGTAGTAATAAAACACGTGTAAAAAATAAAATGCATTGAGATTTATATATCGTGTATATTAAAAAGTCTTATATAAAAAAATGAGTAACATACTTTTAGTTTTTGGATCCACTTAAACTCGCCGTAAATATAATCCGTTAACATTATTGCACCGATTGGAAACTCTTTCGCTGACACAATCATTTGCTTGTTACGAATCACTTGAACTTTAGAATGAACTAAAGAAAATATAAGCGATTTTGTAAGCAATTGATGTGTATGACACAAACTTTCTAAATCTCGCAACATTTAAAGTACTTGCTTGGCATTTGTATGATTATACAGCTTCGGGTAATTCCGACGCAGTTTTGTGTAACGTGAAAGAATCAAACTCAGAACCAAGGGTTTGGCACGAAAAGAGTTCAAGTGTATTTCCCTCACCCGACCTTATCATAATTGCGCATGCGTAGATTAGCATTTCAAGGGTTGCGTGGCAAAACCGGACAAGTGCAAAATTTTCATTCAATTAGTTATTTAGCTCACGATAATTAATTTTTCATGCTCTTTTCAATGAAAATATGTAACAAGCTGATGTATGAGTGTAACATAGAAATATTCTAATTGAAAAACCCGGTAAATGCGTATTTCCTAGAAAAACAAAATAAAACCTATAAAATGAATTGTAACGAAAAAAAAAGTTTGAGATGCCAACATTATTATTTATCGGCTTTTTGTATACTTATCTTCAACTCTTTTTGTCTCTTACACTCTGAGACAAAATGAGTTATTTAGGTTTAATGGGTTTTACCTTCATGTGTTTTATATCGTCCGAGGTTCTTTTTACGAACAAAAGCACATTGTATCGGCACATTGTGACTTGTGCGCTTGAGACAAATCTAATGTCTACCCACATACACTACCCATATAAACAGGAAGATAGTGTGTCAAGAAGCTAAAAATACAGATCAATTTCGAGCTAACATATGCGACGTTAATGTCTATTAATATGGATTTACAAGCAGTTTTTTAGATACCTACTGGAGAAGAAAGTTTTTTCTATTATAAGAGGACATACATACATACATACTTATCGTCACGCCAGGTTCCTAACGGGGTAGGCAAAGAGCACGGAGTGCCAAATATCTCTATCCTTACAGACCTGCCGTGCTTCTTCCACTTTCATTACTCTCTTCATACATTCACGCTTTATTTTTTTTATTTTTTTTTGCGCCCAGACAAATAAGGGAGAAGGGCTACCCTCCATGCGGGAGGGAGGTGGTGACGCTCAGAGCATA
>DWEO01000087.1:0-12157 GCA_018245995.1 Pyrrhopyge telassa croceimargo
TACTCCATAATGGGACCTAAAAGTAAGTGGTGAAACGTGGGAGTGTAGTACTACACTCCTCTGCCTACCTCTTCGGGGATTACAGGCGTGATGTTACTGTACTTTATTATTATGAGAAGTGGTCAGTGTAATTATTTTTAAAATTGTTATTTGACCCCCATTTTTCGATTATGTTACTTTCTTTACTGGTTTGGTAGTAAGTAATCTGCTAAGTGATATTTTGGCATTCATTCCTGTTCTACACATTATGCACATGTCTCATGTCCCGCAGTAGTTGCTGCGTCGCATACCACTTTAGCAAACAAACTAGTTGTTACATATGCGGGTGAAACCTGTTTGTAATTGGCCAATACACTTTATAATGGGCATCTGCCTATTGGTGCGGCTAACTACGTAAGCCTTTTTTGACGTTTATTGTATTTTTTATAGTTTCCAGCTGTTTAATGTACTCCAGTTAAGGAAGTTCTTATCCATTGCTGGCGAGACAACACGGTTATATTTACATACTTCATCGAAACGTCCTCGATATATATATAAATTTGAAAACTACGTGAAAACATTGGGACCTGTCTGGCAATTATAATCTTGGTGGATTATAAAAATATGAGATGAACAAGTATAGACTAATTGCTGATATCGCGAAAACAACAAAAATCAATATTGTTTCGCGTGATTATTAATTTTAAAAACTATGGGAACAGCACAGCCCGAGAACTATACTGCAATTCTATATTATTATTGTCTTGAACGTAACCAGACATCACAAATTATCTTCTTTAATATAACTGAATACGGAAATAAGATATTTTCCGCATATTGTATTTTTAAAACTATAAAAAGTACCTTATCGAATTTGCGTTTTCACGAAGAATAAAACTAGAACCACGTGTACATCACAATTACAAACAATCACTAATTGCATTTTAACGATTCAAATTGGTTTATGTCATTACGAGTGTGAAAGATTTCATTAGTTCCATCGATGTTAATTTTATCCTGTTCATTAGAATTCGCTGCGAATAACTGTTCAAACACGCGAAATATAATATTGTGCACGTGTATGTATGATAACGCAGTAAACTAACGACGCAGGTAATAGCCAAATCGTAAAGTCACCAATGTCACCATTCAATCATATTCTTATTATTTAAAGCTTAAGTTGTGGTAAGCTTCAACTTTTTTTGAATTCTATTGTTAAACACGAGTTAGATCGTTGTCTTTACGGTAATCCACTATTAGACAGGCCATTATTCAAGTTATCGAAATGCATTAAAGACCACCAAGTCAGAACATAATAGGTTTTTATCTGTTAAAAGAATAAAAAACTTTACGATTTATGTATACAGATTCCATATAGTTAATCTTAAAAATGCTTGGGTTAATGTCTTGGACTACGGACGATCTACAGATCTACCGAGTTTTTATAAATACTACGCCTTGAGTACTGTCGTAAAGTTAATATGAAAAAAAAGCAAAACGGCGAATGTTCGTTCGCACGCACACATCTCGAATCTAAGGTCATATCATCTATTCTATTGTTGTGTCATGCCGCTATAAAAGATAATCATTTCGAGTACGAATTTTAGAGCAATTTGCTGAATGTCGCCCACGATTTCGTATACTTAGAAAAACATGGTCACTTCGCATACTCACGAATAGAGCATACTTACACTGAGTTGAAACATGGTTGTCATTTAAGAGCTCTTGTTTTAATTTAGGAATATTTCCATTACAATAGAAATTGTTTCTATCAGTTTCGAAATTGTATTAATTGTGATTGTAGATTTAATTTTATATCGTGGCAAACGCAAAGCTGACTTTGAAAGTATCCTGTGTATCTGAATTAAGTCCTACAAATGGGTGTTAGAAACAAATAAAATCATGATTATGACGCTTAACACTCTCTTACAATATATCAATTTGTACTGTGGTAACATCAACACACACTAGTAAACAAGTACACATATAATCAGACTTAGGCTTGATAAATATGTAAATTCGTTATTCAATTCACGGACTAGCTGGGACTGAATCCGCGACATTCTGCACGATAGAACAACATGATACCAAACGTGCCAAAGAGATCGTAAAAAATTAGACCGTGTTTAAATTATAAATAACGGTTTCAACGGATAAATATCTAATAAATATGAAATCTCCTTCGTCGGATCGGAGGGCCGGCGACGAAAACAAATCAATTGATAGCCTTCCGGATACCGGATTTTTTTGCTTACCGTACCAAATTAGTCGACACTAGCCTTGAACACTTCACTAAACATATTTGGGTCATTAACCCTTGCCAAATCTGGTTGTGATTCACGCTGTGATCAAAATAATAAAGTTTCGAACAGTTTTTGTACAGGTTCTTTTAGATACACAACGTATTAAATTGATGTTTTTTGTACTGTGTCTTGTTACGTGTTATACACAGAATGTAAGCCAAATAAATTATTTGGATAGTATTATGACAAATCTCGTGTTTTCATCTATCTAATTTGCCACAACGTCAACCGACAGGATAGACATTTCGTAAAAAGACAAAGATGGACGAACATAACAAACATACTGAACTGGGAACATATGTAACTCGTTTACATACCTAAAGTATAAAATAAATAAGAAAAATTAAGTAACAAAGACATTCAGTAGAAACGGTCTTCGCATGCCGAACTGACGATAAATAATTCAATACAAAAAAATGTCCTTCCAAACGACCTTTCAACCGATTCTTGACGCGGTCTGTGCGCCTCCGATGTACCGTGTGCCATCGGTACTTATGTTTATGGAAAAAAGGCATCAACGGAATTTTATGTGTTCTCCGTCCAGAGCGGTTCTTCATAGCTGTCTCGGTTTTTATTTAATGCGTTAAATGCTAACGGCGTCCGATAACCCCGGACACAAGGACAAGCTAGTCAGCCGCTCGGCCGCCCGGCCTCTCTGCGTCGCTTGCTAGTTTTTTTTTTATTATTACACCGAACTGGTTTATTTACTTCTATTTGTACTTGCACAACTTTGCATGTCGACTATTGTGTCGCATAAATATGTACAATTCAAATACCTAGATAACTACAACAACCGTTTAATTTAAAAAAATACGAGCAGCTACTAATATTTGAGAAATACCTATGGCTTCGAATTTTTTTATGTAGCTGTTTATTTGATGGTACTGAAGTACTGAAGATTAATAGGTAATGAATAATCATTGAACAATAATGTTTAGTTTTATATAAATGTGATATATGACCAAATGATCGAAACAATACCTGAAGCTGCCATACAGTTGCTACGTAGTTATGACGAAACGATCAGTACTGTTACAGCGTTTGGTTGTTGCATAAATTCAATAAAGAAAGTAAGTTTCCGCGAAATGTTAAAAACACCGTAAACCTGAGTTCTAATTTATGTATCTTAACAAAACGTAATAATGCACGGTCTATTTGAGAATCACTAATTATTGCCAAAACGCTATGCAGAGGAGGCTGCCTTCATAATGGCCAAATAATGAGTGTTCGCATTCAAGGTTGACGGCACTGTTCCTCGACAGGAAACAGCAAAGTAACTGAATAGATATGGACATGGTAATTACGAGGCCTTGACTTACCGTTTTAGTATAAAAACCGCACTATTTAAATAGACCTCGTTAACAATGAGTTTAACGTTAACATTGACTAATATTGTAGGTATATGCGTGGGTATGCTAATTTTTAACTGTGTCATGAAACTCGTGCACACTTACTCTCATTTTGGAAATGTCCCCTGTTTATTCAGGGAGATAAATATCATGCCTGTTAAGAAATCACAAATATTATAAATCTATTTTCAGACTATATTGAAATCAAAGGTCATAGAAAAATATTCGTGACCGCTGATAGCAATGCTGATGTTAATAAATTACGATCTAACTTTTTTTGACTTCTTAATTGGATCTACAATAATCATGTACGATTCAAAGGATATTCATCACTTTTCGAGTCGAGCAAATGTCAGACGCCCTGCTCATAACAAAAAGAACAGCAAACATATCGATTCTTTGGTGATTATTGCCGCTTGTTAATCTTTTACCTTTACGCGTAGCTTAAATGTGTATTCGAAGAAACCAAAGTATTTATTTATTCTCTTTTTCTGTACAACAGTAGAAAATTATATATGAGTACAGAAATATTTAAATTCTAGGTATACAAAAGGCGGCCTTGTTGCTTTCAGAGCGATATTTTCCAGGAAACCTGCAGGTAGAAGAAATGTAGAAAAGTAGTATTCCGTGGAACTAATGATTTTTAATTGAACTATTATTTTATAATCTTGCCAAATAGGTACATTACCTTTTCGTACGTAACCTCTACGTAATAGAACGACCACAGCTCGTGCCATAACCTTGGTCTCGAGATTCAAGACAGTTAAACCATAGAGCTAGAAAGACGGCTCTACGGCTGACATATGTTTTTGCAATGTTTTTTTTAACGCATTTTTGGTTGAAAGGTTGCAAGCGCGATTTTCGATTGAGAGATTGTGGGTTCAAATCGCGGTTCAGGCACTATTGGATTTTTCTAATTTAGGATTTCTAGTTAAAATTCCCAGTAGTTGCTCGGAACCTGACTTTGTGTCCAGGGTGTGGCAATAGGCTCACCCCCTATTCCATGGTGCTACGTAAACGTAACTGGTACAGTGGTAACGTGGTAGTGTATTGGGACACTTCTTCCTACTCTTTCGGGGGTAATAGGTGTGAAGATAAACAAAAACATGAGAAAGGTAATCAATGCAGTAGAACCTTAGGTCTGTAGGCTGAAAAGATATTTTTCACTTCGTTCTCTTTGAGTACGTATTAAAAACAAAATGCTAATATAAATTCAATAAACACGGGAGTTTAAAATTATTCAACGAGAAGTAAAGTATTGGTAGCATATGGACAGAGATTCCCAAATTGAATCTGCGCCGTCACGCCTCGCCGCGCAGACGCTTGCAATTACGAAATACGTATAAAAAAGAATTCCCAACAATGCAGGTTTCGTCCTTGGGTCCTTAACAAAAGCTAAGAAAGGGCAAGGGAACTCGTTTGGGTCAACCTTGGAACTTTCACTGACTACCTACGCACTTTTTGCTATATCTAGGCATGTTCGGAATACGTTATTTCTGTTCTTATTGCTGTATAGAAACAAATAGTATAAAATAAATTATGTAAATATAAAGCACATTCATTTTGAGAAAGAAAATAAGTGAAATGAATAAACACATATTGATGAAATATTTTTAATATCTAATAGGTAAACAAATAAAACTTTATTTAGATGTTGATACATCCAAAACCAGATTTATCGTTTTTTATTAGCACTCTGAGGTAATAATTATAGTAAATTTACATACGTATCCTTTTTAAAGTCCTAGTACCTTTTTAAAATACTAGTACGTTTTTAAAGTAAACAGACAACGATTTTGTTACTAACAAATCATTTAGTTTGCAAAAATATTTGTTACAGAAAGTATTTGGAAGTATTCAATAGTAATTGTAAATATCTGCGGCGTCAATGGTAGTTTTGTTAGTTTAGATTTAGGTCGAGATTGCATTTGTCGCTTTGTCCCCGGGCGCGACAATTATTATAATGCGACACACACATACAATAGTGTAGGTGGGTTTGCGGAGGTGAGTATTACCGTTATGGAGGCACATAGCAGTGACGTCAACGAGACCTCATGCCTTGGACGCTATACGAATATTTTATAAACCGACTAGAATAACGTAACTTTGTACATAAGACTTATAATTATTTAAAGTGTATTTAATTCATAATTTTTTGTCTTGTTTCAGATCGTGACGTATTTGGTGAAAGTAATATTGGAAAAAATACATACGAGAGGCGCACTAAGGAACCAAGAAGATTTATTTCTTCCATTCTTGGTGGTGACATACCGTATGGCAGTCATCGAGGACATGTACTTACGCAAGCAGAACGTAAACTATATTTGCCGGTTGTTGCAGAAGACAAGAAAACAGAGGACAAACCATTAATAAAAGAAGAGAAAGATCCCCTAGAAAATGATCCCGTTGTCTTGCCCTCTACAAATTCACCGTCTCCTGAATCGGCACCATCTCCTGGCATTGATAACAGTATCACTTGCCAAAAAGTATCTGTCATTCAGAGAACTCCGTCCCAGTCACAGTTTCGAGATAGTAAAAAGGAGTTGACCGATGTTAGCATTCCTGCCACTTTACCCACATCTGAACCTGAACAAGACCAACCTATTGATTATGTCATTGCGAAAAAACGAGGTGAATCAGAAGATGAAGAAACTGAAAAGAAAATTAGAGAACAAAGGCGAACAAGCAGCTCCAAAATTGCGAATAAAATTTTAGCAAGGCCAGTTTTAGTTCTTAGAAACTGTCCCGGTAGTAAGGTTCCTGGAATAATGAACGCTGCTGCTGGTCATGGACGATCAACCGGGGGTAGTGGTTCAAACTCGAACTCTCAAAGTAGTGGTGGATCAGGCAGTTTTAGCTCAGGCACAGGGAGTACCGCACCTAGTTCAGGAGGTGGTGGTGCACTCGGCGGTGGATCAGGGAGTGGTGGCAATGGACGCGACGGTCGGTCTAATTATGGACCAAATAGCCCACCGACTGGAAGTCTTCCACCCTTCTACGAAACACTGGGTGCCTCAACCAAAAGTGGACAAAATTCCTTTAATGCTAATAGTACCTTCTCTAATGAATTTAATATAATTAATGGCTTTAATATGGAATGTGAAAATAACGAAAATACCACGAACTTCCCTGAGCAAAGTAAACAATATTCCTTGATGCAAAATGCGCATTACGGTATAGCTCTTAAAGATGAGGAAACTGATTATGAGAACAAACTAGAAAATCTGGGGGCTATTGGGAATTATGGAAACAATTTTGATGATTCCATGGTTGTGGATATGGGAGAAGATGTTATTGATAACTTCCAATTTTCCAATACACTTACATTTTCTGGAACCAACGAAGGCATTATTGGAAATCTGTCAGATTCAGCTGAGGATTTTGCAAGTCTTCTAAACAATCACGTTGAATCCATAACCGATTCCGATTTGCGTGAATCCTCATCAATTACACCAGATTCCGTGCACAACCCTGTGGATATCGAATCGTTAGCGGAACAAGTCAGTTTAAGTAGACAGTATTATGAAAAATCAAACTACTTAGCTTTTGCAGGCCAAGAACAAAGTTCTTCATATAATTTCGCTAAAGAGCGTCCAGATTTATTAATGCAACTAAATCCACTATTGCAACACAATGAGGGTCAAATGCAACAATTACAAATTCACGTCCAGCTTCAACAAAGGCAGCAAATACTATCTCCTGGATTTCCATTTACTAGTCACTCTTTAGAGTTGGATTCACCTACCGGCGTGTCTCTTCCCTCGCCAGGTGGTAACAACTCTTTGGATGGCAGCAACCACCTCGAGACTTCATCACTCAGTCCTGCTGCTGCTGTAAGTCTGAAGAAAGGCTCTGTCAACGATAGCAAAATTCAAATCTTGCAGCAAAGGGTAAGCATTACTTGATTTTAAGGCGAAGCTTAAAATAAATCACTCAATGTCTTCCGTCACAAAACATTGTAAACTAAACAATGGAAACATTGAAGTGAAAAATATACGTTATTATATAACGCTGAGCCTGAATCAACTTATGCTTTAACCTACTGCAGTGATATCAATTATATAATCTATCCTTAATACAGGACAGCTGTAATTGATTAAGCTCAGCTTTATAACCATTATAAAATGCTAGCAATTTTAGTGAGGCTGTCCTCAGAGAAAAACACTAACTTACAATGTTATTTATTTTCAGTTGGGTTTACCAGCAGAACTTCCACTAGAGTTTATTAATGGTGGGCATGGAGTAAAGAATCCTTTAGCTACAGAAGCGAATGCCAGACAGCGAGAAGAAGAAAAAAACAAACAAGTGTTGGTTAGTGAAGATGACCCAACAAAATTTGTATGTCGCGTGTGCTCTAAGAACTTCAGCTTGCAGAGGCTGTTGAACAGACATATGAAATGCCACTCGGACGTTAAGAGATACCTTTGCACTTTTTGCGGTAAAGGATTTAATGATACATTTGATTTAAAAAGACACACAAGGACGCACACTGGAGTCAGACCCTACAAATGTAATTTGTGCGAAAAATCGTTTACCCAAAGATGTTCCCTCGAATCTCATTGCTTGAAAGTCCATGGCGTTCAGCATACTTATGCCTACAAAGAAAGAAGGACTAAGGTATTTATACATTTTTTAAACTACAACATCACAATGCTTTATATAATATAGTTTTATATTTAAAGCCTGTATATGCATGTTTATGAAAAATATTTAAACTATAATATGAACATGGTATAAACATAACTATTAAACTTTTCAGATGTATGTTTGTGAAGAGTGTGGCCACACCACGTCTGAACCAGAAGAACATTACATGCATCTAAAAAAGCAGCATCCTTACTCCCCGGCGCTACTCAAGTTTTACGACAAGCGACATTTCAAGTTCACGAACGCAACGTTTGCCAATCAACTACTAGGACAACTGCCTATGCCTGTGCATAATTAAAGAATTAATGTCGTGATGCACTTAAAAACAATTCTGTGCAGATTCTATCAGTACAACACATTCCATGAAAATAAGTGGCACAAAATGTTAAGTTAAATGCCTTAATTTGTCTGCTTAATAATTAAAGGCTACTATTTTGTTAAAATATTATAGTGCGTCTTATCCAATGCGTAATTAAATGTAAATCAAGCACAGAATGTTTCTCTTAATTAGTAATTAAAGCTGTCTTCCAAACTAACTGTAGACATTCCGCATTTAAAATATGTAGAATATGTTATCAGTTCGTGTAACATTAACAGGAACGATTATTTTGTTCTTATATGAAATACCTTTAATTTTTTAACAGTCGAAATCTACTGGCATTGGTCAGTCTTTAGGCGGGGCTGCAATTAAAAAATCAAAGTATCGGGTATTATGTGCAATCTTTGGTGATGGTACGGGATTACATTATAAGACTAGTTGTTATTTGTAGACTAAGCATTAGTTTAATGTCATAAGAATGTCTGATAATAGGTATAATTGTTTTAAAGTTTCATTTCAATTCAGCGTAGGATAAGTAAAGGGAATTTATTGGTTGGTGCTAAATGATTGTCAGACTCGAATCGCTGACTTGAAATGAAGCAATTATGATTCGGATGACTTTTTTTGTCCGAATTATATATTAAGTATTTAACATGTATAAAAAATTATTAAGCTTGAAAAATTTACTGCACAATACGGAATCTTTTCCTCGATTTAGTGATATTAGCTTCTAATTTTCTCACAAAATACGTATTGACACAAAATATGTCACAATTTCTAAGTATTACAATGTACTTAAAATTAATGTTTTTTCTTTGTTGGTACTTATGGATTATTAAAATTATTAATTTGATATATTATAGTGGCAACTCCAGAAGGGTTTTACAATATGTCGTACCAAGTTGAAATGCATTTCTAGAAGTATTTATATTATTTAAATTATAGAATTGATTGGATAGTCTGTGCTGTGAGTGTGTGTGAGAATTAATTATTCTATTATATAACTAAGTTATTTAAAGCGTTATTTGTTACAATGTATACTTTACATCGAGATAAATTTCGATGGAGTGTGTCTGCGCCTTTAGGGCCTAGTAAGAAATATGATGCTCAATTTTGGTACATTTGCGTTTTCACAGCGAAGCTTGTGGATGAATAAAATAAAAATTGTAAATACATCTAAATTTAGTAAATAGTAGTAAAATGAAAAATAATATTATCTACTGACGTAAGTAGTACATAATTAGCAGTAATGAGATTTTTAAAAGATAATTGTTGTAGTATTTTGTACAATTGGGTAAGTTTTAATAGATCTGAACATATTTATATTGGCTTGTTATTAGAAAATTCGGTTTTATTCCACGATATTGTGATAGCGCAATGCCTGGGTTATAACTACTCGTCTGTTGCATTTACTAGCATTTTTATTCTATCGTCAAACTGTAGTTTCATATTTTAGAAACAACCTTTGTTACTCTGTATTGATAAGCAATATATCATTCTTTAAACATTTTCCGTATTTTTATTTTCTGTAGAATATTTCATACCATGATATATCTATGAATAAGTAATTAACATGTCCTATTATTTGACCCATTAGATAGATGGATGGGAAAATGGATTAGTAGACACATAATTGTCCACTGTCCAAAAAATATATGGAATATGGTAATTTATTAAAAGCGTGCCAAGGGCGGTCATTAGTTGTAATGTGGAAAATCTTTTTTTCAATTCCCACAAGAATTAACGTAATTATACAAAGTAGTACAGTATCTGGCAGTCTCTGTTTAAACTGAAGCGATGACGGCGGTCGTTAATAAATCGGGCGAAACTGCACAGGAAATACTAACTAGGGAATACAGTAAAAGACTTGGCAGCATAGCACTATGGCCACTAAAGTTTACTGGGTACCTGCGCTTCGAGATCAAAGACGGACAATTTGTGGAAAAGTTGCGAAGTACATTAATAAGAAGCGTTATCATGCTAATCTTTTCAAATATCTGCGGTGCGTACATGTTATATATATGCGAATTTCAAGACCACTACTTGACAGTGACTGAATCTATAACCATTTTTTATTTAATATTACTGCAAACCAGTACGCATATAAATATAGTGTTTCCGAATCGCAACAGTGGATTGATCATTGTAAATACATGCATAAAAATAGACGACATACTGGGCTACAAAGAGACTCAGTTCATGCGGGACATTCCGGCCATAGCTTGCGCCGTCTTAGGAGTTGCCATTATTTCTTTCCAACTTGCGGTCATCATTATCTTACTTACCGGGTACTTGGTGTCAGTTGCTGTACATTTGGCAGGTTGTGTTTTTTTCGGGATGATTTTTCTGATATTTTTCGATCCCTGTTTCCTAGTTGTATTTTTCACATTTTTAAGTTTAAGAGTGCAATACATAAATATTGCCCTAACGAAACTTGCTAATGTAAACCCTGAATACTTCGCCAATCAATTCTTCTTTAATGGAATACTCTGGAGGAAGAAGTTTGATAAATCAGTAACATTCCACCATAGCGCAGAAGCGGCACAGTTTGTAGAGGTTTTTGGTTATATATTTCAACTACAGCGCCAGATAGAAAAATGTTTTAGATTCAATGTAAGTCCTGAACTTTTTAATTGAAATTAGATATTATCTTGATAAGAATAATACTAAAATGGGTCTGTTATTTTTTAGACGTTCGTTTGCTTGGCTTCGGTAATAACAGGAACATTCGTTGGAGTACAGACCATTATTATTCATAAAGACAGACCGGTAAGTTGACGTCAGGAATGTAATATTAAATAATACACGCTGAGACAGCACCTAGTAATTACATCTTCGTCTTGTTCGTGCAGGATGTCAATGAATTGCGAACCACATCGGTGACCGGATGGGTCTTTCTGGGTTGGCTGTATTTGTTCAGCACGGGTCAGCATGTAGACATATTTTGTCGTCAAATAGAAAAAACCAAATTAATATGCAATTACATCCAACTGAAACCGGCTATGTCGGGTAAGTTACTGTGGAGTGTGGTGTAATGGCTTTACAATAACCCACAAACGGTCCTGCTTTCGTCATTAATGAAGTTTAATGGAGATTAAGTTTGAGGAAACTGCTTTTACAACATCCATTGTTTCTCTGTACCGTATGTTAGAGTAAAGGTTACTGCAGTTAAAACTCCTACGACGTGCTACTAAAAATGTATAAAAAGATGTAACACATTTAACATTTTGTTCTAGAATACTTAATAAAAAAACGTAACACCACTCCTGTAATCCCTGAAGAGATATGCATAAGAGTGTAGTACACACCCACGTTTTAGTAGTTACGATTACATCTAATCATGGAATAGATAAAGAGTGTATTGAAATACACTGAGCACAAATCCAAACTCCGAACCACTACTAAAAAATTTAAGTTAGAAATCCAATAGTACCCGAACCGGGATGCAAAACAAGGACCTCTCGATCGGCACTCACGCTTGAATAATAGTTAATAAGTTAATAATAATAATAAATATTAATAATAGTTAACGAGGCAGTTAATACTCGGTATAATAATAA
>DWEO01000088.1:0-12147 GCA_018245995.1 Pyrrhopyge telassa croceimargo
TGTTCGTACGCTTATCCGAACGTTTATTTCTTTTATTGCGCATCAGAATACAAAAATAGTAGACAACATATCATTCTAAGTTCTTCATAAATACGATTTCCAATCCGAAACGTTGAATACCATTGCATTATTCCTATACCAACCAACCACACAAGTAGTTAGTTATTCATTGAACAAGATTTTCCACTACGTAAGTGCAAAATCAACGATGAGTTGTGAAATTGAGTTGAACTCACAAATTATCGCTAACAAAGTTTTTATGCTGTAGTCACACCAAATATGTATTCAAAGCCTCTGTAATAGGACTAAAGGTATATTATGAATCAGACGTAGGTGTGTTGGTCGTGTTGGTTGCAAGCGCGACTGCCGATGGAGAGGTCCTGGGTTCAAATCCCGGGTCGGGTAGTACCTATTAGATTTTTCTAATTTACATTTTCTAGTAGTGACTTGGAGTCTGGTATTATGCCTGTTATATGGCAATAGACTCACCACCTATTCCATAATGGGACGTAAACGTGACTGGTGAAACATGGGAGTGTACTACACTCTGCTTACCTCTTCGGGGATTAGAGGCGTAATGTTACTATGATATTTGATGAAGCATGTGTGATCTGTAAGGATAGACACATTTGGCACTTGGTTCTCTCTTTCTACTCCTTAAGGGACCTGGCGTGATATATCAAAATAATAATGTTCCATGTCTATTTATTGGTGACATTTATAAAATTACCATTGGGTTTGTTGTTGTTGATTGATTGGTAGAGATTTCTATTAAAGATTAAGACCGCCTATTGTATCCGCCTGTATCTTAACAATAGATAATGGATAAATAAATAAATGAAACAAACGATTGCCTTGACTGGCCTCGTTTCTAAAGAGTAGTTATTGCGTTAGTTGAATACTTTACAAATTAAAATGATAAATATTCGTGATGCATTGATTCCCAGAATATCATCCAAGTGATTAGATTTGTGAAACTTCTTGACTAGAAGGAGAAAAACGTTCCAGGAGGAAGAAAAGTTCCCACAAAATTCAAGTCGAATTCAAATTAGATACGGTATTTTTATATAGTTCTTCACTGATATACAGTAAAAAGTGTCCCGAATTCCGTATTCCCGATTACGTGTCCAATTTGAAGTTAAATAGGTATTGACGTTTTTATTATCTGTTGCCCGTCCCTATCCATTTGTGAGGTTGAAACAATAATTTTTTTGGAATATTACCTACATAAGAATTTTTTTCCGAAAAGCAATATATGATTTTCGCCTATTTCTTAAAACATATTGGTGTCGATATATGTAATAATAAAATTATAATAAAAATAAATCTAGTTGCAATCGTAGGCACGCGTATATTTGAGTTTGAGACAATTTGGAAAATTTCCTCACGTTAACGTTTCGGTTCACAACAGAAACAAAACACATCGGGTGAATGACGTAAACAGTGAAGAGTTTCAAAGTTTCTGGCACGTCATAAAACGTTAGTGGCGTCCAATCATTGGTATTTTGTAGTGTTTGTAGGAATAGATAGAATTTTTTAGTTGGTCAATATTAAACATTGTCATTCAGTGTTATATCTAGTTTGGGATTAGGTACATAGTCGTATCGTAAATTTGACCTAATATTGTCCTTAGAATTAATAGTATTCGTACACAGCTCATTTCATGCTGAAATGTTATCTATTTCAACCATAATTACACAACAAGTAAGTAACACAATGATCTATCTGTTATCTGTAGGTATTCAGTGCAAATCAATTTTATAATATTGGCCCCATTACCAGTTTCATTCATTATAATTATTTCCGCCTATAGAATATATCTACCTATCTATTGTTGGATATCTAATAGGCTTTCTCCAAATATCGCCATAACTCCCGCTCCTCGCCTATTTCGTTCACTCGATTTTAATTGTAGGTACTTCAAATTTTTCTTTACTATGACGTTAATGAAGCAGGCGATAATCCACTGACTCTTGACAATAGGTAACAAAGTTCGTTTAGAACTTAAGATGGTTGTGAATGAACGTAAGAGTTTGAATTATTTCAATTTTTATTATAAAAGCCAATGAACTTACTGAATTGTTATTTGTACGAGTATTAAATGATTTTTGTGCAAAATATAATACTTGTTTCATTACCATTATTTTTTTGAGTAGGCATGGGATCACAATATTCAATTTCTGAATTTTTTTCTGACTGCCTCGTTGGTTGAGTGGTTACGACGACTACCGATCGAGAACGGGCTTAAATGCACTGCCGGGTTTAAATCCTGGATCAGGTAGGTACTACAGGATTTTTTCTAACTAGAATTTTTAGTTAAAATTTCTGGTAGTGGCTTGGAATCTGGATTTGTGCTCGGTGTAAGGCAATAGACTCGACCCCTATTCCATTATGGGATGTTAACGTATCTGGTGAAACGTGGGTGTATAGGTACTACACGCAGCTGCCTGCCTCTTCGGAGATTACAGGCGTGATGTTAGTTAACATATTTTCACAAAAACATCTTAATATTATGTCGTCTAGGTAACAATTTACAGTACCGTCTGTGGTGACATGTGACAGAGACAATGTAAGTGAATATCGATGGGAGATCCAATCACGCATAAAATATAACGATGGAATGTATCTGAGGCGAGTTTTTATTTAGCACCGTTGGTTATGTTATGGACACCGTAGATACCACGGCTGGGGCGCGGCGCGTGACCGAGTCGTCGGAACGCATTGTCTCCGCGAGGAAAGCGTGACGGCGCCGCGGCCGACGACACCATCAATTAGCGCCATCCTTTCTACCTTCGCTCACTTCGCTAGGACATAACTATTATACAACCCATTCTGACCCATTCTACTTTCATTGAGACAATAACACAATGAATGCTTCAAGCTCCAAGCGGCTCAAAGCAAATGTGTTAAATGCTGTTAAAACATCTGGAGTTCGCTATAGTTAGACATTGATGGGGTTTCATCAACTTATTTAAGTAGGATAGGTTAATATAAATCAATAGCAGTGTTATTGTGTACGTACCTTAAGCACATTGGTATATTTGCTAAACGAAAGATACCTTTAACTTCTATAAACTAGTTCGCTAATAGTAGCAAATCGTTGTTATTAGAACATTTATCATATTTATCATCATTATCATCATGACGTAATAAACGGCTCTTCTCTTAGAACAAGAAGGATGAATCGAATTATCTAAGAAAAGTTAAGCAGACAAGACAAGCAGACAAGCTATTCGAAATGAGACGTTTCGAAAGGTTTTTGAAGTGATCTTATCATAGGTACTCAGTTTTACGTTCAAACTGAATATGTAATCGTTTTAAGAAAGACGCGTGATAGCGTTTACGATAAGGAGCTCAATTTCAAATGTCTGATGGTATACATTCCTATATGATTCAATTGTAGCGTTTAATTTCGAAGCCGGAACGACCCTCGCGAGGTGTTAAAAGGGCGCTCGAGGGACCAGAGTGGGTGGTGGAGGTAAAACGTCAAAGGAATCTCGGATCGAAGTGTCCCGGGTTACCGAGGTAGTGATCCCGTTATTAATTTTTTGCCTACACTAACGTGTACTGTGTACGATCGAATAACATATTACTTTGCGCATAATATATCTTGTTCGCTGTCATTGAGATGTAAATAGGTGACAAAGTAAGAATAGATCTATTATAGATCAAGCCAATTAATTTTATAATACTTAACACTCATTACTCTCTTTCATGTAATAATCATTAACAGTGATACCGCGCTCCTCTCAAGCAGTGCCAATTACGTTAGTTTAATTTACGCTGGCAGTTATTAATGAGCCATTCTAGATAAGTTTGCCACTTATCAATGTCAAGAGTAACGAGGTTAACATATTATAGGTAGCCACACAGTTTCTATAAACATTAGTGAAAATGCTAATGATATCAATTATATGGATACCTAACAATCTTGTAAGCAAAACGAAATGTCAGTGTAAATATACTTAGAGGCGATTATTCCTCAATTCTTATAATATGGACGAAAGCATTTTTATTATCAGTAAAAGACGAATCTGGAGCTTGGATGGATAGGATTCCGTAGAACAAGTTCATTTGAACAAGTTTGACACGAAGTCCACATTCCTACCTGGTTAATGTGTGCTGGTATACACACCCAGCGGCAACTGACAATAATTATTCTCCACACGTACGGACCTCCGCCGAGCCACGCGTGAGACATGAGACACCGTCCTAACCAGCTACCTAACACCACTCTCCGTATGTGAATAGCGTTGCGTTTGCTAAAATTAAGGTATTCGCAATAGTTCGCATATCGCATACAAGTCAAATCAATTTATATTTTACCTCTGCATGCCACAACCAATTACCAATAACGTAACATTTTTGTTCACGTTCTGGTTCAAAATGTTTCCTGTTTGTTTTTAACTCCACTAGAACATTACAAAAGTATAGGTACGTGAAATGATGGGCATGGCAGTCAAATCATTTTTTTTTTTTTGTTTTCAGCCCTGCATTTTCCGCGTATTCTTTCGTAACAGAAATACCAGGAGTACAGAACCGGCGGGCGGTCGAGTCGGTAGGTAGTTCGTAACCAAAGCGGTGTGCGAGCAGAAAATTGATATGTCAGACAAGGTAAGCAAGTTTGCAGGCCGGCGAGACGGAGAACTCGGCTCCCACCGCACAAACCGTCAGTCTCGGCGCAGCGGCGCCGTGAGTTGGACGCGTACTATAGTGTTACAATGATGAATGGATTATTCATGTGATTAGATTCATTAGGTTACTAAATTTCAATGTTTATAGGATTACATACGTATTACTTGTTGCATTTGAATAAAATAATTTCAACTACGATACAAATGAAGCAGCTACGCACACGCCATGCGCTTTTTTGTCAACTAGGATTAACTGTCTGTATGTTTGTGCTCAGTTCTTTGGAGTGTAGTAACTAATGGATGTAGCAGAACAGTACCGTAACGGCAACTTCACTTAGCGGTCCAGTTGAGTGTCATCGACTTGGCGACAATTATATCGAAGTACCTACTGCCTGTTAGGACTGCGTCGCGGTTCGGTAATAGCCGCTCTTTTGAGAAATAAATATTGCAGAGAACATTAAACACAGAGGATTTATTATTTGCTATATCGTCATACGAAGTTCCGTATATTATTAATGAATTATTAAAATGTAGACATCATTTAGTTTTAAATCTTAAAAAAATAACATACGATATATATTTTCGATACATTCTAAACTAATACATATATGCATAATGTATGGGACCATATTGGCTAATATATGTCGTCGCATTTTTGAAGTCTATCTAATCAAAACTACTGAACAACAAATATAGTATACAAAAAAACCCAAGGAATTTAGTAGCACTACTTTTAAAGCTTTTAAAACTTTTATTTCATCCATATAATGTACTGGCAAAACATAACACAAATAATTCGGATACGAATGTGAAAATTGAAAATATTTTAAAATGATACCTAAATCAGTCAACCGTTTTGAGGAAAATCCGTTGTAGTAACCTGTGGGATATTGATAAGCCCTTAAGTGGGATGTGAATAAACAACACGAGCGGGCAAGGTGAGCCCTCGTGGCGAACACAAAGGGGGTTCGCGGCCCTCCACTTGCGGCTAAGCCTGAGAGCAAACACTTGTGCGGACCACGTTAGTCGTTCCCTATCTACACCGTTCCCGACGTAATGAGCGGGACATTCCTTGTTACGCTTAAAGTTTGGACACCCCAGTCGTCACCAACAAATTTTCACATCAACACATCATCATGCAAATCGTGTTTTAAAGAGATTGATGAACGTAAAAAAAGCACGTCAGGTGTAGGTATAAGGTATACATATTTGGTACCTACTCGATGTTCTCTGTCTAGCCTGTAAGAGACCTGGTGTGCAGATGTAATAATAATAATCATAAAATTCCCCGAAGAGATAGGCAGAGGAGTGTACTACACTCCTACGTTTCACCAGTTACGTTTACGTCTCATTATGGAGTAGGTGATGAGCGTATTGCCTTATACCTGACACAAATCCAGACTCCGAGACACTAATAGGAAATCTAAATTTGAAAAATCTAATAGTATCCTACCCGGGATTTGAATTAAGGACCTCTCGTACGGTAGTAGCACTTGTAACCAACAGAACCAACGAGGCAGTTATCTTTATAATTTTCATACAATTCAGGTAACACATAAACCAAATCTTCTAACAAACCAAAGATTTCAGTACAATTTTAATATACGTGTTTGTGGTCCTGGCCTTTCACATTCATAAAGATGTCTGTCAATCCTAGAGCAATACAACGGTTGATGACAATAATGAAACGTGTTTTATATGTCTCCTACTAATATCGATAGCACAAGAAGTTTGGACACTTTTGGAGAAAAGCGTTCCAAACAGACGTAAAATGGATAGGGATGTCGATCTTCAATCATTTTATTTCAGATATCACAATGACTGATCAACCAAGATGGATTAGCTCATTAAAATCGCCCCTAAACATCGAGCAAGCTTGGCATAACGCCGAAATAAATACGTCACTAATAACTCAATTACAGGCATAGCGCCCTGCGGCGGGTTGGCGGCATAGAAAAAACACAACACTGACGAACGGGTGCTGCAAGCATGAGGGCGAGATACCTACTACAAATATTCCCAGCCACCCTGACCCTTCCCACCCTAATAACAACGCCGTAACTGATTGCATTCCGCTGTTATTGAAAATATTGAACATACTAAACATGTTACACAATATCCGCGGATACTGTTCCGGGATATTGAAATTTCTGATGTAATCTGTTCTTGTCTAGTTATTGTATGTCGGCGTTAAAATATACTTCGGGTTTTGGTTTTTTTAAAGCGTGTTACTGAAAATACTGATTATATAGGTATGTTACTTTTACATATTTGTGATTTGGAACAGGTAAACAGTATCAAGTAAGCACCTAAGTAATGCAATTACCTACTATTAATTTAAAACCATTCGCTTGCTTTTTGAAATAGTATAGAAATGAAGCTTTTAATGCCAAATTAGATAAGATTAGTTTTAATATCAATTAACGTAATTATCGGGACAGGCCAACGTGAGCGCATCCCGCCAGCTGAAACGGCGTCTCCGTTATATCCTTCACTAATTACAATTCTTATCTGCATCAGATAGCGTAGCGCACAAAAACACCGACCTTTCCTTTTCGTTTTATATTTACATAATAACGCGCGGGGCGCGACGACCGCCGGCGAGGCAGCGGATGCGTTCATAGTAATGACGACGGAGCGAAAACACCTTAAAACATTAATATTAACCTACATTCCTGCGAGATTTTACGTACACTGTTGCCGCAATACAAAAGGAGCTGTTACGAAAATGGAGCGAAATTAAAAATAATAATAAAAAAGCAAGATCAGTGCTGCGGATAAAGGTGTCGTATTTCAAATGCATGTTATCTGCGCGCGTTTTGACCTGAAAGCAACTTAATGCTGCTTGTATTTACGATTGAGAATCGAATGTATAGTATCCGATGTCGTCAGATCGTTAGTTCTCAGCGGTGTGCCTGCACGCTTCATGAACGTAGTAAAGCGATATTCAGTAAATCAATTCAATAAATTTATGCTTATTTTAAACTTTTTAACAATAAACTAGGCATCGATTATGTTTTTGTTACTTATGAAATATTAAAAATCAAATACATTTTCGACGAGAGCACTTATCCTAAGCAAACAATCCTTCCCGTATAAGTATTATTAAGGATAACCATCAATTTATTCTTAGCTCTTTTCAGTTGGAAAAAAATACTTTTCTGAAATAGCTTTTTAATATTCTAAGGTATGTATATCTTCATAGAATAGATTAGGTATGGCTGTTAAGGTATTCTGAACGGAATAAGACCTATACCTATGAGATTAACTATTTCGTTAATGTACGTAAACAACTACGTATGATATGAATTGACGTGTACTTATTCAGTAATAAGAATTTACTACTTGATCCTATCTGGGATATTGACGCATTTATAACTAACTCAAATATACTTTTAATCCTGTGACTTGGATGGGGATGGAAATACGCTTTATTGATCAAACCATATACCGATTATTTACTATTTTGTTTACTATACACGTTCACTGTCACGCCTATTTTCCATAAGAGTAAGCAGAGACTGAAAATTTTACAACGGCTATGGTCCTGACAAGCTTCTTCTGTGTCATCCACTTTTATCAGTCTTTATACGCACTGCAATCACATTACTAAACAACACTATCTGTTCACGATCACTGCCATTTCCATGGTGGGACATAGACATAACGTGAAACGTGGGAGTGTTAGTACGCTCTAGTAAAATAGTGTAGTCACTCTTCTACACACCTCTTTTTGATTTAAAGGCGTCGTGTTACATTGTAACACTATCTACACCACCCGAAACTAACAATCCTATACGTATATGCCGTTCGAAATCGCTTGCAGAAATCTATAGGCAACAGCGGCCACTGTCAGCTACCTTGCCACTTTCATGGATTAAACAAAATTATTACTGAACAAGTGAACGACAAAAACTTAATAAACAATATTGTTCACTAACACCATCATCATCAGCCTATCTCAGTCTACTGCTGGGCACAGGCCTCCACCAAAGAGCGCCACCTCACCCTGTCCTCGGCTTGCAGAAATTCACTAAAATTCACTAACAATTTTATTTAATAGAAGATTGTTACACATACTGTAACAAAAATTCGATTTCGATTTGAAATTTTATTAAACATATTGTAGTTTCACATATAGTGAAATGCGAATCGTAAACGTTGAGCTACTGCTCCATCATTCACTGTGTCCCTGACTATAACGGAATGCGTTGGCGAGTGTGCGCGGCAGACAATACTGTCTCCGGCGTAGCTGCAATATGACGTTCCCCATTCACCACTTTAATATTCGTAGCGAGCGTACGCGATTAAGTGCGATCTCTAAATATAGGGTGAGTTCACATAGGAAAAGTTTTTATGTTCGGAGGGGTGGTGGGTTACCTACGCGACCGGTATATAGGGTGGTCGTAATGAAGGTATGATCTCAGAACAGCGACGTGACTAGAGTGGTATTACGACTAACAGAATATATTAAAAGGATATTATTTTTAAATTTATTATACGAAATTGAGAAGTCCTGGCTATTATGGTTCATTATTTAAATATTTTCTTTCCTTTAAACATCTACATTTCTTCACTTCATAACCAGTTAATCCTTAATAATAAAAAATGTGGTAATATGAAAGCAGAAATAATATGGTTATAATGGAAAACAGAATGCCGGATAAAACGAAAAATGAATAAAACCTCCGATTTAGGTACATGATGCTTTTAATTCGAATATACGGATACTAGGTAATGCTTAAACCTTATGCTGAATGTGGCGAACAAGATTTCTTTGTTAAGAGCTTCAAACATGATAAAACGTGATCTGAAAATACAGTGTACACTCGTAATAACGATTTTCAAGGGACCGAACTTTTTTATTCTAAACACATACCTATATTCTGTTAACTTTGCCTGACGTGTTTTTTTTATGACAATATTTGTTTTGTATTTTTAAGTACCTAGGTATTTAGTGCGTGTCTTCGGATGTGGTGAATCATCTTGTTAAGGCAATTAACAATAACAAAAGCAAGACGCTATTTATGACGTCAGGTATCTTTCTTAAAAATTTCGGTACCACAAAAAAATTTGTTTTGAAAGCTAATTATCAAAACGATTACACTTTTGATTATGTTATTAATGTCTAAATATGAAAATATTTCTTCATAATAGGCAATGGGTGACGCGTTATAAAGAGTGAATTAATGTATGAGTTTCGTTACAAACCAAGAAAATCGAAGTAATTTCTACGTTATAGGGAGTTTTCGTTACAACGAACGACTGTAGTATGTAAATATTTATTGATGTACATACCTACTTAGCAGAATACAACGTAGATAAACATAATAATTGTTGGCAGATTCTTGCCAATAACAACCAATGTTTAAGTTGTTAGTAACCCTTCTTGCCTACAAAAAAAACCACCATCATTGTCATGCCTTTACTATTTCTTCAGCTAAGTTTAAACATTTATATTCTTAGTTCATTTAAGACATAACTAACTATAGTCATATTTGATATTGAATGCAATATATGCATGATATTGAATGATAATGAAATGAGTAATGAACTCAAGTCGAGCTTACTGTTTCCTACAACTACGTATCGTCACTCCTGTCATCCCCGAAGAGGTAGGCAGAGGAGTGTAGTAGGTTCTACACTATCACATTTCAACAGTTACGTTATGCTGTAGGTGATGAGCCTATTGTCATATACCGTGCGCAAATCCAGACTCCGAGCCACTGCTAGAACTTTGAAGTTAGAAATATCCAATAGCACCCGACCCGGGATTTGAACACAGGACTAAAAGGTTAAAAATTGAAATCATTTCTTACGATAGTTCGAAATAATCTCTAAACAACAAATTATTTGTTGTCGTAATAAAAATTGTATTTTGATTGTTCGTCTCCACGCATTGCTCTACTCTCCTCAGGTTTTTTTGATATTGCGATATAGGGATGGATAACATTACGGTGAGGCTTTGTCAAGCGATTATTTATAGAAAATTTGGATGCTTTGTACTTATTTTGTGCGTGCTTTGTAAATTTTCGGATCCGTCTAAGCGGTCCTTTCAAATTTTGTCATCAACACGCGTGACCGGCGCTCTACCTCTTTGTATGGAACGTAACACTTTTTTTACCGATATAACGATGATTTAAGCGTAAACCGTTAGAATAGTACTTACTCAATCGTGTAGCTATTATTAAAGTAGGTTTGATTGTTAAGTAGGTATGATTATTTCAAAAATATTGCATGTATTAAATTTAAACGCTATATTTATCCTTGATTACATTTTTAGAAGCCGATAGACAAAACAAACAAGTTTTGTCTAGTAGTAGTATCGGAATATCAATTATTATTTTTATAATTCATATTAATGTTTAGTTACATACGATATTAACCCTGATGCCTAGCTAGAAAAACCTGGTATGTCAACGTAATCTTAGAAATTGAAACATATTATAAATCTTATTATTTTTCATTTTTCTTTAACACAGTAAATACATTTTATCAAAAGAGAAACGTTTTTATTACCCTTCAACAAATATAAAATAGCGCCATCTAGGAGCACTCGTCCGAATTATTTGGTAGGACATGCTTGCGGGGTACGGTACAATAAACCTAGGCTAATATGCTGGTAAATAAATTTCGATAAGAAAAATTTCATAATACTAATATAATGGGAAACAGTTTTTAAGTAATAATAATACATGTAAATCTAATCATAGATTGTGATTGTTTACGAGTGATACGCGGCGGGAAAGTATTTTTGCTCTGCCAGGGACTGCTCGACGCTGATTGGTTGGTTGTAATGGCGGGGAGCATGCGCACTCGACGCGTGTGCGGCCAGAGCCGAATACTGGCGGGTTTACGCTAAGATACCAGGGCCACAGTACTCTGTAGGAGTTGCTCGCTACAATCCTTATATACCTAATAATGCACTTTATGAACTGAGACATAGAGTTGTAAATTGTATACTATAGAAGAATCATTTATGTTACGACGTGTCGGCAGATAACAAGGTAAAGTAGTTACATTTAGAAGTAGCCTCTATTGATAAGTGACATAAGGTACATTCTTGTTTCACTGATATATCGTATGCCATTCAGTAGTTTCCTAAATTTGACACGGCGCTAGAGGAGCCATTGGAAATGTTTATGTTACGGGTTGACATAATGAATACCTTAAAAATTGAGGAAATAACGTACAAACTATTTGGATAGATTCAGATCAGTGTTTTAAATTAATATGGAGCTGGGTTCATTAACTCGACGTCGAACAATGGAATTTGGTAAAGTGAAACAAACCAGGGCCCTTAAAAATATTCATGCAATATCTCAGATTATGTAATCAGTGATCACGTTTCATGATGATAAGGTCCTTTATTGTGCCAGTATTGCTACAGTTTTCGTCTCAGAATAAGTTGGATTAAAGGGTAACATACATGCGTCTTCTCGTCATCCATACCACAGTGCCTGAAAACCAAGGTTTTCGACCAGTGCGTCCTATCTGTCCTGACTTACGGAGC
>DWEO01000089.1:0-12127 GCA_018245995.1 Pyrrhopyge telassa croceimargo
GTACGGCCAGTTGTTCAGCACATCGTTGGACAAATATAGCTGGGATTCCATCTGGGCCAGATCCCTTGGTAGTATCCAGTCTTTTAAGTTTTAAAGCCAAATTCTAATTCTGTAACATTAGGTAATATTATTTAAATAACTACTAAAACTGTTTTCTTCAACTGATTGCCATATATCGGGCACTAATCCAGATTCCGAGCCACTACTAGAAAATCTAAATTAGAAAA
Source organism: Pyrrhopyge telassa croceimargo (assembly GCA_018245995.1). NCBI lineage: Eukaryota > Metazoa > Arthropoda > Insecta > Lepidoptera > Hesperiidae > Pyrrhopyge > Pyrrhopyge telassa. The sequence continues at coordinate 228 of DWEO01000089.1, forward strand.
AGTTAATAGTACCCGACCCGGGAATCGAATCCAAGACCTCTCGATCGGTAGTCACGCTTGCAACCACTCGACCAACGAGGCAGTCAATCGTATGTTTTATATGTGTATATATGTCAGTATCATAGGTTGTACCATTCAATGTAGATGACTATTTCAGAGATGCGCCACGTAAATCGGTAAAAATAGCATAAGTCGTACTCGTTATGATTTGGATTGGAGTTATTTTAACTATAAAGACGTCGCATGCTTTGCAGCATTGTACAAGCAACAGACGATCCTTAACATTACATAATAAAAAACTACGCAGGCGTCTATGCTAAACCTTCTGACAGACATCGATTAACAAGATAACTTCCTAATGATAAAGAATGGACAATGAAGAATAATTATTCATCAATCCGCGAAGCTCGACGCAAAATCAGACCGATGAGTCAATAAAGGACAATAATTAAGTGTTCATAATTAAGAACCTTTTAGTTGCCTGTCAACGAGGAAGCTATATCCAGGTTCGTGCGGGTCATAAAAGGTCGTATGTGCTTTGCACACGGTTGGATTGTGATTTTATTAGCGGATATTGCCGGCAGTGCCACAATATACGGTACTGAGGGGGTATAGGCCCCACGCGTCAGCAGGTGACAGTCCACCCTAGGAACTTCCAATACAAGCTTAGGAAGTTGATTTTCAGATCAACTCAAATTTCCAACGGGTACCTACTACTCATTGCGTCTTTCTACAGAACTACAGAAGAAAATAGACAGCTCGCCAGAACTAGAATCGTTACCATTGATTCGAGGTTTTATGAAAATACATCGAATCAACACCTTTTGTAAGCATTGGATCGATTGGATGCATCGTACTATACACATCGACCAAATTAGATGTATCGATGTATTTCGAATATCCCTAGGTGGGCTGCCGGATATCAGAGAACAGTGGTAACAACAGCTAATCGGGAGGCCGCGTACAATTTGAAAGACATCTGGACATGCGGTTCACCTGCATACGCATCAGCGCAGCCAGGGATCACACGCGAACGAAACTTTTGGTTTAATTTTTGGTGCGTGCAGAAGCTTCTCTTTTCTCCGTGCTCTCTGCCTACCCCGTAAGAGACCTGTCGTGACAATATTTATATATGTACCTATGCAGAAACTTCGCCAATGTAATCCGTCTGTTGGTTCAAATGTCAGTCTATTTATCCCCTCATCGTATTCCTTCCAACGTAGTAGGTATTAATATTTTTGTATCAGTTCAATTTTACTTTCGTTTTGAAGTTTAAAATATTAAAGATTCCTATTTGCAAATATGAATTGTTTGTTTTAACTGTTTAATATGTTCTTTTAAAAAATACAATATTTCATTATATGTTATTTTAAATGAAATAAATGGGGAATTATAAAGTTATTAATATTTTGATTTTGAACAGTTAACTTTACACGACTTACTGTGATACTAGCTAATATGAAGCTGGTGGACAATTTGTCACATAACATCACGCCTGTATTTCCCCGAAGGGATAGGTAGAGGAGTGTAGTACATTCCCACGATTCATCGATTACGTTATACATCTGGACAGACTGGAATATTTCAAGTTAGAATCCAAGCCAGGACCTCTTGATCGATAGTCGCACTTGAATCCACTCAACCAACGAGGCAGGCAACAATTTTAAGTTGTGATATTTTATTCGAAGATATGGAAACTTAATCTGAAAGGGGATGCCAGGTGCTTGCAACATTCCACCTCTAAGTGGCATGATCGCTGAGAGTCAAACAGGAGATAATAGTTTTGCTGAAAGGACTATATGACAACGCAGTATTAGGGAACACTGAAATAAACTCGATATTAACAATGAATATGCGCAATAGTAGTCAACAATGATATTTATTTTGAAGCTAAATTATTTTCTCATAATACATTGTAGAAATATAACATAAAATTTCGTTCAATATTTGGAACGTGCAAGAATTTCAATATAAGACACTCAAATCGGCACAGTCACATGTCGGGACACAAGATAATTACAATTAAATACATCACGAGACACATCGCATCACACGACGTCCTGTGCCGACTCGCCATATCACAATAGAACAGTGCTTTAAAAACAAATAAATAAATAAATGATGGTCCATAAAATAATACTAATTCACGTAAAAACACTAAACAATATTATAATACTTTGTAAACAACAACAACGTAAATAATAGTGAAGGGAAAAAATAAAAAAATCAAATTACTTTGGTTTACACTTTACAACTACAGACTGCGCTAATAAATAAAATTTATACACAGTAAAATATATTACGTCAGGAGAAGAATGTATGGCGACACATAGTCAACGTTTGGATTTAATTAATAGAGCATTAACAGTGTAGTGATATATTTTTTCTTATCTATAAATTACATTTTAATATCTGAACACACAGGCACCTTACATAATTTTTCTTGGCAATTATTCATGGCACACATACAGTATTTATTTTCATAGCACAATGACATCCGTGCCGTACCGTCAATAATCATTTTATCAATAATAATTATTGCATATATAAAATTATGTGACAATGATTTTTAAGTGACATCAAAAAACATGACAATTTAAAGCTTTGAATGCTGAAATTCATTATTGTGGAAAATATTCGACAACTGTTGATCACTGATTCGATTAGAAACCATCATTCTATTACGTACCATTTTGCGCTTCTCACACATTTTTTTGCGGTTTTTGCTGGTTACATTATTTTATACATTATTACAGTAGTAATCTTACGATTAAAATTTTAAGGACTGTTATATATTTCTATAAAATCATGAAGATTCCTTCAATAGAATATAGCTTACATTGTTAAATTATATTATAATAGACAACGTATTTTTAATCAGTAGCTAATAAAATCTAGTGGTAGACATAAATTTTCAAATAATGATATACATAGATATTTATTTATTCGGTTTCGTCAATTTTTGGCAGTGCATATTTCTTAAATTAATTCTTTCGTACATTTTTTTATTGTTTACAACATCTTCATTATTCTAAGCATACGATTGTTTCGATATTATATATCTGTCGTGATAGTTCCATAAATAAAAAAATATAAACAATTTGTACACTAACGAAAAAAACATACAGAGGGATGAATAGGTATCATATAAAAAACCATGAATTCAAAATTTACTTTAAAAAAAAATTAAAGCGAGAACAGTGGACGTGAGAAATGGAAATAAATTATGTGTGACATCAGCGCACCTAACTTCGTCTAAAAGCCCGCTAAGAACGGTTTTCCAAAGCGCGCCAAAAGACATATATCTTCAACAACTAGTGCTTTATCATACTGAGACTTAAGCGACTAAAATTAACATAATATTGTGATTATAAAGCGTTTGCAAGATGAAATTAAACTTGACCACGTTGATGCTACTCAATATCGAGACATGTCTGTGTATATTAGTCTATGGTCGTCTATTTACAATTGCCTACATTAGTCACATGCATACAAAAAAGCGTATCTTAGTATAATTGCCGCACCACGCGTGCAGACTTGACCGACCTGATCAAGATTCAGTTGATGTCTTGTTACTCTTACAAAATAGCGTCCAGTTACAAAGCAGGCGTTTCAATACGTACCAACTAATTCAATTCCTTCGTATTTTTTTGTTTTCGAGACAATGGAATCGGCAGCCTTTGATGAATTTACCTAATGAATTACATCTGTACAACCCGTCGGAAATACCTAGACTCCATCGAAATATTCCCCCCCCTGCACCACCCCCCGCCCCGCTTTCGTCTGTGTAGCACCGTACGCAAAGTAATTACCGTATGTTATTTTCGATCTCTGAGACCTGCTATTTTGTTGATTTATTACTGAATTTCTTCAAAAAATATTTCCGTTTTTTGACACCTACGAATATAATTTAATATTTTAAATATATTTGCCAATCCTCAGTTTGCTGACTGCAGATATTTCTGCCTGATTGTATGTATATATGCATCACTGACTTTTTATATAGACGACACTAGCGGTAATTTAAAACGTTATTATTACTATAAGACACATGGCGACTCTAATGTAGTTAAAATTAAGTTATACAGTTATAATTATACTGAATTTAATTAATATACACTTCACTACATATAAATTTTCAAAAAAATCGTGTATTTACTCGATTCCAAATTAATTAATGAGTATTAAATCAATTAATAAAGCGTAACCTTGACACTATAACCTCACATTAAAAACGAGTATTGCCACAAATTATGTCATATTAATGTATAAATCACTGCCCCACTTCAGTGTTGCCCGCAGATATGTTTACTTGTGTCAATACCTTACTGCCACTTTTTTATCATTCGCATTCATAGCAATGTTCAGGCATTTTAAACAATTATTACACATCTCGCTGATGAGGCGGCAGCGCTTGGTACTGACGTTAAAAAATGATAGCTAAAATCCTAAAAGGCTCATAAAGTATTCCTTTCAAATTATCACGAATGGCAACACATCTGTAAACATAAAATTCGTACAAGAACCAAGTACGTTAGACAAATGTTGCCATAGCGAAAGCCTCCCGAAGAGATTACCAGTGTTACTGAATGGGGGGATTATTATTTGATAGTCAGGCACAAACATTTGAAAAGGACAATGAGAAACATTCGAAGTATATTGCGACCGGTCAGCTACCTTTGTTAGTGCTTGTTGGCGAAAACACCATTTAAATTCGATACAATAGCCAGTGCAGCTATTTTGCATTAGTAATCTGCTCACAATGAACTTTTATTAAACTTTGCAGTTATTGTCACTTTTATATATTATTTGTTTAAAGACTATAGCCGTTATGACATGACGTGGGATTTATAAACGGTACACACTTGACGCTTTGATTAATTGAACTTGAAGTCCTAAAATTTTTTTATTTGTTCGTCCGTGAGGGGCTCAAGTTTCTCCAGGCTAGCGAGAAGTGCTCCCGCTCAGTCCCTACTTAAATTTCACCATGTAAACCTTAGGCTGTAAGGAAAATAAGGATTTACGTGCCGGCCGCGATGCGTCGTCAGAAACGTAACGGTGGTGGGAGATCTGGCAGAGGGCGCCACCGCTGGCAGAGGGCGCCAAGGCGGGCAGAGGGCGCCCCGGCGGGCAGAGGGCGCCACGGCGGGCAGAGGGCGCCACGGCGGGCGGAGGGCGCTACCGCTGCCAGGCGGCGGCGAGCGCGGCGTGCAGCGCGGCGCGCAGGCGGCCCCAGAGCCAGGGCGCGAGCCCGCCGCCGCGCCAGGCGGCGCGCGCCGCGCACTTCACGTACTCGTACAGCCCCCAGGGCGCGTGCCCGCCGTTCACGTAGTACACGTACGTGAACGCGTCCTTGCACCGCCCCTTTATCGAGTAGTAGTACGGCAGGAACGAGTGCAGGTGGAACCTGCCATCAACACCCGCTGATGTTTTAAATTCAAATACAAAATACTAGTATTTGAAATAGCCTATGATATTTTATAATAAATTCTTTTAATGAACTAATTATTCTTTAGAATGAAGTATATCATCAAAAAAAGATCACAAGAGTAAACTTAGCTTATATACATACACAGCTATAATATAATTCTAACTTACAGTACACTTAAAAGTTTATTAAAGGAGTATTAGCAATAAGGAAGACATCGATAGCCTGCATAAATTTCTTCACAATTAGAAAATACAGTACATATGTATGTAAGTAGTTAATTTTAAAACGTTCATTGTATGTGCTACTGACACGGGTGACATTTCGACGAAGTCCGTGAATGTAGCAGACTAATTTTATTCATCTTTGGTTTTATTGTGTTTCTAGCATATCCATGTATAAAACTCAGCAGCTAATCTGTTACGCATCGATGTAGGGAATTTATTCAAACGATCAGTTGGAAGAGGTGTTGACATAGTTAGAAAATATACAATTTTGTATATAATTGAGCAAGAGAACTGGATTAGAACAATTTTATAAATGCTATGACACGGTACGGCTCTTTCAAGATGTCTATGTCTAGCTAAATTCATTGTAACATAGGTGTGTTACGGAAGGAATATTGCCTTCACATTAGTGATTTATTAATTTGCTTATGAACATTTGTGTGAATTCATCGACTAAAGATTTACACGCCGGGAATCCCCGAAGAAGCAGGCAGAGGAATGTAATACTACACTTCCACGTTTCACCATTTACTTTTAGGTCCCATTGCGGAGTAGGTGGTGAGCCTATTGCCATTATATCGAGCACTAATCCAGACTCCGAGCCACTATTAGAAAATCTAAATCTTAATTAGAAAAATCTAATAGTACTCGACCCGGGAATCGAATCCAGGACCTCTCAATCGGCAGTCGCGCTCGCACCCACTCGACCAACGAGGCAGTCTAAGTCTAAGTGCAGCCGTTTAAGTGATTTTAATCTTAACAAGCACACATCTTATTATAATACATGATACATATTATAATACACATGTTATATAAAAGTCCTCATTTAAATAACACATATAGAGGTACTCGTATTTTCATTTTCGTCAATATCACGGTAATACAAAATATGTAACGATCTTTGTGATAAGCATTTATCCCAGTAACATATAAGAGATATTTATAGTTATTTGTTATTAGCATTCATTTGTATCCAGTTATCTGTTGAAGCACTCTCCGTTGCCACTTCTAGGTCCCTCCATCAACAACAGATGCGCGGCTCGTAGCATTTGCATCCACTCGACACATTTCAGTATCGTTGCACTGAACTGCAAACGTTCACCATCATGAGTACGATACGAAATACGATTTGTATATTTGTTTGTCAACCCACACTTATCCCGTATGGCCTTAGCTATATTCATTTTGAAAGGGAGACCCGTGTGTAATAATGGAAGGGTTGATGATTTCAATGGTTGATGATGATAATGAGAACATATTATTTCGAGGTCATTGACTTTTATTATTCCTTACAAAACTCTTTTCAAAACAGCTTCATTGTTGCTGTATGTACGTATGTACAAATATGACCCAAATTGTATTGGCTAAATCACCAAGTTGATGGATTTTATTACGTAAGTCGTAAGTTTAAAAATCATATTGTGATAACTGAAATTAAGGTAATAGGAAAAAGTACGCAGGTTTATCTGTGCCATGAAAGGGTAAATTCAACATCTCAACTTATTCAATATTAAAAACATTAACGTGAATTTTTGTAAGATTTCGTGGTAATTTGATTATTACATTGAAATCACCAACTGAATTTCTAACAAATTTATTTTCTAGCTTTGGGCTTTAACTTAAGTTTTCGTGTACGCCCTTCCCGTCATAAGATTTAGATAACAACTTGAGTCCTTGTATATTACTTTATCATCTCGTGTAAATATTTTATTCTGCAAATAGATTTTCGATATAACCAGGATAATGCCCATTTTATAGGTGCTTAGTTTTAGAGTTCAGCAGTAAACATTGATGTGCGATAAGCGATTACGGAAATTCTGGCGAAATTAGTATAGAAAATAATATTATTTCAGTAAGTACTTTATTTTTAAGTAGCTAATTAAATAATGTAGCGTCGTAAATTTAGTTTACTAAATCAGTCATCCGACAAGCAAATCGCTTTTTACTACGCTTTTATTACCTTGACTTGTATGTATGTAGGTATGTAACGAAATCTTTGAACTCGATTTTTACCCCAGACTTCTCCGGAAGATCCGTATTAATACTAGGCTTAGTGTGGAAGTCTAGGCAACGTATGTTACACAGCATCAGGACTCCAAACCTCAAACCATTTTTCGGTTCCAACCTCTGAAAAGCCGGATTACAGGATTTTAATACATGTCAGAGCGGAGTAAGAATACATTCTCCGACCCCGTGCTGGGATACAAGTTATCGCAAGGGTAAATAAACATGAGACAGTAGCAGAGACGGTGCAAGAAGCTGTCCTCTGCGATCCCCAACCCGATGCCATGTGGTATCCAGTGTAGGGATTATGGGCATAACCCCTTAGGGAAGGCCGATTTCCAGTAGTGGACTTAAATAGGCTGATGATGATAAAAGATTTTTGCATTCGCCGCTATGTATGTTATCTAAAATATTAATATTAAGCTTTAATTATTTCAATTTCTGATTTCTTACAAATCTCTATCCTTACAGACTTGACATTCTTCTTCTACATACTCTTCATACTCAAATGCTTATTTTGGATACTATAGATTCCTAAAGCAGCCAGTATCACAATTATTTTGTCAACGTATTTAGATCTTGGTGTACTTCGGCACCTGCATCCATCAACATTCACATATATATTCCCTTCTATCAACATTCTTAATTTCTGGTTTTGCTAATCGATGTCCTTTAAAGCACTGCTTGATATTCTGCTTATCGCTACCCGTATACGGTGAATCAGCTACCTACAGTAGGATTACCGACATGAAGCCTCACCAGCGAGCTCCATGGATTGCCAGCCAATATCGTTGTATCAACAATTCTTCGCGTGAACAATTTCGCATACCGTTTGTTTTCAATATCAAAACCCGATACCTGGTTTTTTCAGCGCCGAAGGAGATGCGTCTGTTTCCACGCCGCGTATCGCTCAATACAAATATTTGCTGTGAACTATTGCGTGGAGATGGATTTGTGATTAGATGCAGGAACTACGCAAGCCTTGGAGCGAACAGATCCATATTGTATGTGATAAACCATTAAATTTACCATCAACTATTCATACTTTCTTTTTTTCGTAAGTTTGTGATTTACAATACATTAAAATTACATTATTATTTTAATATTTCACTGCGCCGCGGCCCTAACTGGGTAAGCAGAGATCACCGTATCCGAAATACCTATTTCCTTATGTTATGTGTACATAAAAAATGAAACAATAAATACAAAAAAATTACTTCTTCGACAGTTTTTTATCCTGTTGTGCGCATTACATTCGTTACATCCTTATTGTGATAAAAAAGAAACGTTCACAAAACGCTGCACAGACAAACAAAAGGAAAACTTATCTGCCAACAAAGAAAATGAAAACAACTGTAGCAGATTGGAAAACACTACAAACAGAGTCATCCTGTTCAGCAATATGAAAGAACCGTTTGTTTTAGTACAAAGGCCGCGTCAAATTTTTATTTTAAATGCAAAATGAGAATAAAAAGAATTTAATGATGAGAATAATCCATGATTTTTGTTATTATTATAAAATCACTCTCCAGCTCCTTTACGGGGTAGGCAGAGGGCACTACGTACTAAATATCTCTATTCTTACAGGCCATATGTTATCCTAATTCTTATTTTATAACATAACATGACGCCTGTATTTTATCGAAGGGATAGGCAGTGGAGTGTACGGTACCCACTTTTCATGAATTATTTTGTACGTCCCATATAACAGGGGGAGAGTACACGGACAAACACCGGACACTACTTCAGACATATTTGTTAAACTGAAAATTTCACAGAACCGTTTTTACATCAGTTTGTTCTAAAAATATCATCAAGAAAGTCGTCATAATCTTAATAACATGAGCATGTCTGTTTCAAGAAAGAAAATACTAAAAATACTGCGATTGTGTAGTCAGAGCAATAACAAATGCCACAGATCGAAAAGAATTGCCTCGAGGGCGAGTTCTAGAAACGTCTTTGCGTGAATTAAAGTCATTGTTCTATACTAGTAGTAAACTTCCGTATTGCTGGCGAAGACCACATGTTATTGTTTATTGATATTATTATATTGTTGCCTCAGGTTCATAACGGGGTGGTCAGTGAGCACCGAGTCATTCTGTCTTTAACGTCCTGCCATCCTTCTTCGCAGTCGGCGTTCTCATCATACACGCATTACTGTTTCGAAGACTTTTGACGCCCCATCATCCAGCGTCTGACCTAATTGGTGAAGACAGGTGGACTCTTGGTCTCTGTCGGTACAATATTATATACTCGGTACGACTGTCTATAAACATTCGCATTGTGGTCTCTGACCACTTGTTTGATTAGAATATGATACTGATATTGAACTTATCCAGCTGTTTAAATTATGTTAACAGGCCATTGAGTCCAAATGCATTGAAATAAACAAAACGAATGGATTTTATCGTCTATTTTACGCAGTTTACCTCAATTATGTTAAATAGTAAAATGCACTTACATTTTACTATTTAACTAAATTGATTTAAATTTTTGTATGGTTGGAAAGTCAACAATTCCAATTTAGAGCGAAATAAATTTTAAGAGAATTCGAACGTTAACGATATCAATTTCGATCACAGTTATTTTGAATAGAGTTAAATCAACCAGAGTTCAATCAATCAATTTAGAGTTATATCTACCAGAAAGTAAAACATAGTCTTCTCTAGTTTTCAGTTCTCCAAGACGCGCGAATAGTCGCCACCCACTCCACAATGCGGAACTGCTTCATTCCGTTACAAAGGAAGCTCATCTTATTTATAGATATTTATAAGAATAGTAAATTGAAGTTTACATTCTATCTGCGGCAGGAACGCGCGGCGCGGATAGCGGGAACCTCGCGGAAATAAAAGCCTGTTGTTAGTTGCATATTGTTCCATTTTTATTTCTGTTTTCCTCATATAATTAAAGCCTCTTTCTCCCCCGCTTCCACTAGTCTAATAACTAGATTAATTGTAACTTGATTTAGATGTGAATATATTCAGAAGTGAACCAGCTCATCCACGATGTATGCCCTGGTACACTGTTAATAATACAAAATATAAACTTAGGTATTGTGTTAGGTTTGTGTGTTTATGATATTGACACTAAAGTGTGTGTTGTGCGTTATGCTTAGCGAACAAATAGAAAACACTGTCATAAGATTCACATTCGATCTAATAATGCGATTTGGAATATAGGTACTAGTGGTATGTGAAACTGTCTTAAGCTGTCATAGTTCTGTGATCTTAATTTACAGTTTCTATTTACAGTATTTCAGACTAGGAGAGTATCTATAATTAGTTTGAATAGATCCCTACTAATATTATTAATGCGAAAGTAACTCTGTCTGTCTCTCCTTCACGTCTCAACCACTGAACTGATTTGGATGAAATTTTGTGCAAAGATAGTTTGAGACCCGAGAAAGAACATAGGATAATAGGATAATTTTTTCACAGAAATCCCACTGAAACGGGATCTATGCGGGTAAAACCCCGAGACTATCTATTCTTAGGTAAGTGTAAGTTTTGTTTGTTATAATACTGTTTACTATATACATACATACATATCTTCACGCCATGTCCCTAATGGGGTAGGCAGAGAGCACCGAGTGCCATATACCGGGCACAAATCCAAACTCCGAGCCACTACAAGAAATTTCAAGTTAGCAATATCCAATTGCACCTGAACCGGAATTTGAACCCCAGGCCTCCCGGTTGGCAATCGCACTTGCAACCAACACGACCAAAGAGGCAAAAAATTAAAAAGTTATAAAAATAAACATAAAAACAAAAAAAAACTTTTTCTTTTATGTGATTTTCCCAGCAAAGCGGGTGGGGATGGCTAGTATTCTACATATATTTTCAGATAATTACATGACCACAACTTCTGTGCTTCACCAGAGGTAAACACTAAATAATAATTGATGCAACTCTTCAAAATACCTTACAACGTGGAATCGAAGAACTCATAACAATAACCTTCATATCGGAAGTTAAGATATATGTACGTAATTATTTAATTCTTGTAATATCATTTTTGTGAATCATAATTGCTGTAAGCTTGCAATCCATTGCAACCATTTTAAATACGTAGGTATTATTAAATAGTTAATAAAAGGCGTAACATCAACATCATACCAATATGTTATCATATCAATCATGTTAAATATATTGTACAAAATTATTACTAGGTATTTATTTTGTCAAATTGGTAGGGGGTGGGCGATGTATGCTGTAACACAGGGTTCACCTAGCACGGCA
>DWEO01000090.1:0-12122 GCA_018245995.1 Pyrrhopyge telassa croceimargo
TAGGAACATTTAACACTGAGAAATATTAAGATTTAATAGTATATTACCTATTATGTATTTTAATATTATTATTAATTATGAATTGTGTAATTACAGTTTAGTAAGTAAATATAAAAAAAACACGGCAACTAAATTGTAATTCAATGTAAAACAGAGTAAAATAAAAAGAAAAACCGTTGAAATAGAATAATTCGACGCAAAAAATATATTAATGATTATCGTAATAATTATAATAAAAAAAAGAAACGAACACAAGACAGTGATAAAACTTACGTTTCGATAGTAACTAAATATCTGATTAAACTTAAATAATATGTATAATTAAATAGCCATATTGATTTGCTTAAAATGGCACCGTGCGATTCACTAACAAATGCATTTTTGTGCATTGATAACATTAAATTAACCTGTCGTGTAACGGAAATGAATAATGAAGATACAAAAATAAACTAAACGAAATGTCGACTAGACAAAGATATAGCGTCGACTCAGAAATAAGCAAAAGTAACAAGTATTTTATAGTATTGTATGTTGGTATCGTATTGTTTATATAATGGTGTAGTATGTAGAGCTGTTGTAGAGTCGTGGCTGGTTATTTCCTGTGTGTCTGTTGTATGTGGTGACAGTGCGTCTGCGGGTGGTATCTTTTTAAACTGAAATCCGTTTTTTGTCTGTATCTATTGGTGCTATGTTTTATCTGAACGTTTCAGTCTTACAGTGAATGAACAAAACACCTAAACAAAATAAACAAAAAAAAATTTCAAGAGCCTCATAAGCCAATTATATATATCATATAAATTTTATTTATTTTTTAAAATAGACTTCTTTTAGTAATCTCATATAAATATCTAAGTGTGAGATCATGAAGGTAAAAATACAGAATAAATAAAAATTGCAAAAACGCCGAAAATGAACACAATATTGAAAACAATATGCCTCTTTTGTTACTTACAACGAACACTGTTCCTTTTTTCTTTATAAATTTAAGCCTAATATATAAATTTACAGCACCAAGATTTTTCTCTTTTCTCAAAATATTAATTTCTCTTCGCCTTATTGTCACACATTTAACATAGTGTAAATTTTTTCAGGAATCGTCATTTACCGCAGTTATTGCACTTATGGGCGTGTCGGTTGGTGGCTCGTATGAAAAACACTGGACCGAACCGCCCTCCCTTTATCCATTGGAATGTCGAATTGCCATGGTGTGCTCAAGAGTGTCGTCTTGAATTGATCATGATCTTAGTAACCGTCGTGATCATTCCGTGCACGAACATTCACTTCACAAGTTTAAAGTCTAAAAGTGTCAACAGAACAATATAAATAGGTCTCATGTAATAACTATATATGAAATCTCGTATCGGAGACAAATATTAATCATCTACTATACGATTGAACGAAAATATAAAAAAATGAAAGGTGAAGTGTGGTAGCTGGTTAAAATTTAGACATTGAACTGATCTTTGAACTTGTAGAAGTCGATGTTGTGGTGCGGCGGAGCAAGCTTGGTGTCGGGGCTGGTGGTGAGGTTTTGCGGCTGCGTCTGCTGCGGCAGGCCGCGCTGGCGTCGGTGGTAGATGCTCTTATGGTTGTTGAGCGAGTTGAGCGTGCGGAACACCTTGTGGCAGAGGCTGCAGCGCGCCGAATGCAGCGGTTGCAGGTGCTGCTGCTCCGTATGCCTCTTGAGCGTCAGCCGCGTAGACAGCAGCTTCCCGCACACCTCGCATCGGTGACCCGCCCCCAAGGGGCCCACTGTGCCACACATAACAACCAACATTAGCGCATTAGTCAACGAAGACGCCCCTAACCCCCAGGGAAAAGGGCATACCAACACCACTGCGACCGCTCGCATCCAACAGGTCCCATTTTGAAGGAACCAATTGGCACAATTCAGTGCCGCTAATTAAATTCGGGTGGCAATTTTGAACCTGGGTTGTAGAGGCAATTTAACGTGATATTTTTTAAATATTTCAAAATGTAATTTGACTAATGCGCTTCTTTTGAAAAAACAAAATATAGAACGTTGGTGGTTATGCGTGTACCGATCATACATGTTCCAATTGGTTCCAGAAAGGCGAGATCTGTGCAAGCGATGGCCGTCGGTACCGTCGCCGAGAGTATTGCGTACGAACGGCCCACGCTTGCGAAGCGTACAGTTTAGTAACGATACATTATACATACATTATATTATAGAGTCTGGCGATGCGCATGCAAAAACGTACACGTAAATCTATGCTATGTACAAATGTTAGGAACATATTGCGTTACAATTTTTTTTTAAAACTTAACAATGGTCTACGGGCAAGACTATGGCGTTTTAGGTGGTTAGGATGGCAGCTTTGATTCTTCGAATGGCAACGTGTACGGCGACTGTTTCGTCGGGCGTCAATTGACGGGGTAGAAGGGGCCCTGGCCGGCGGAGGGCGGTTGCTGCTTGCGGTGGTAGATAGACTTGTGGTTTCTGAGACTATTCAGGCTGGAGTAAACCCGTCGGCAAATATTACAGACTGGCTCCCTGGAGGGCCGCATGTGAACGTTTTGAATATGCCGTTTGAGCCGGGTCAGGGACGAGAGACTCTTGTTACAGGGCTCGCATCGGTAATCTTCCTGGGGGGTGCGGGCGCCACCTGGTCACAACACAAGCAGTTAGCCCCGTCGATGCTTCCGAACGCACTTTTAATGCACTCACTATCGTAGCCTCTCTTTACTTCCAAGCACCGCCACCCCCCTGTACTGTTTGATGATAGATCCGACGCGCCGGATATAAGCGGTATTAGTAGCGCAATGCTGGTTTTACTGTTTCCTATTCGACCTACGTCTTAGTTAAGCTCAGCGATGAGATGATGGGTACCGGCCGGTTTCATAACAACCTCGGGACGCGATCGGCGAATGCATTCTCAAATTTCACGAACAAAAGTGTTAGTATTCTTCAATGAAATCGTTTTTTTTTAAATAAACTGACACCACGTAACCATTACTAAAATTCCATTGTCCGGTCGTGTATGTCCCCAGCGTTATTTCTCAAGACAATGATTAAGGGTAATGCGATACTGTTTTTAGAAACACGAATGATTCATGGGATTCGACGTTTCGACAGAAGTAAATAACACTCGGATCGGAATTTGTTCTAAATTCGAATAGTTTCGCGGGTTTTCTTTTTTTTAATACGAGTAAGAATTTTGACAACTTTGTTCTTCATTTGTTTTACAGCCAATTAAACTGCGTAATGTTTAGTGCATGACATGAGTATCAATCGTATGACTTGGAGTAAATTATATAAAAGAAAAAGAATATAAAAACAAAAAGGAAAATAAAATGGCGAAGATAATAAAATTGAACTGAAGGAGGAGACACGGGACGAGGGAGTTTCCTAGCGTATTTTCAAGGCACATCTAGAAACAAGCTAGCAAATTGCAAAATCTTCGTCGTTTAGAATACATTAAACTATAGTTACAATACATTAAACATGCACGCCACGTTGCGTTTTGGTTCAATGATCAATCATAATCTCATTTAACAGAATAGTCATAAGATCTGGAGAATGATAAACTGATTGTACCCACGCACGTCCATCGAACCAGAACACAAAAAGCTAACATTAATATATTTAATACAGAACACAGCACAAAATGAAGACATATACAGAGGTTAGGAGGAGATATCATAACTACATTACCCACATTATAGATATGTTACGTGATAATTGCCTCATACATTTTGTAAAAATATAAAACCTATTAATGATATATAAACCTAATAATGACAGAGCAGAGAGGAAGCGGTGATGGTGGCATACGACAGACAGTGCATTAAAATATCGTTTTGTTTCAATATATGTAGGTAATGCATAAAATAAACTTGTTGCTAGACAAGCTGTAACTAACCTTGAGAAGTACTCGCCATGCCGTCGGGAGCCAGCGGGCTGGGCAGACCTGGAAATAGCACAACGGCTCTTATGCATTCAACGCACCAAATGTGTGTTCTCTATGCGACATTTAAAAGCCTTCAAATTTGTCGTTTAAAAAGACCCCTTTTCGTGGAAATTCTCTCATTGAGTCAGTACTTTAATGAGTATTTCTTGTTAGCAACATTACATACATAATATTACAATAACGATGCTATATATTTTGGACATTAATAAAACGCTATCACTCCAAACACAAAAAAAAACAAACACACTAAAACATTTATATTTATATTTACCGGCCAAAGAAGAAGGATCAGTGAGAGCCGCCATGCTAAAGTTATAGTGAGTGTTAGAAGGCGGAAAGAGTTTGGCGTCGGGTGGCGGGATGAACGACGGGGTCGGCGGGTGTGGCGGCGGAGTACGGTCGTCGGCATCGGCGGAGCTGCCGCGGGATGGCGGGCCGCCTCCCTGAGCCGCAAGGAAATAGGTATTATAGTTACCCATTCGAGAGAAGTCAATCTATGACAAAGTTTTTCACTTTTAATATACATTCATCCAAACATATATAACTGAGTGTTCGTTATTATATTAAAAATGTATCCGGTTAAGAGAACGATAAAAATCAATCCATATTTTAATTACTTAATCGTATCTTTTACAAGTGAAATATATTTATAAAATAAATTTCTGTCGCAAAGGTAAAGACAAGTTTGTAAAGTTTCCTGTAAATAAGACAGAGTCATCTCTGATCGTGATAAATGAATTAAAACGAACTCGAGCCCGTCAACTATGAAAGTTAGTATTCCAATCTAACTTTGTAATAACGAGATTTCTATTTTTATAAGAACATTTCGTTAAGGATGCTTACCGACGTTTTGTTGGATATGAAAACCAATTAAATATATTGCGGTGGGAAATTTACTTTTCCCTTAAACTCAGACAAGTTTATCAGCCGCAAAACTGTTATGTATTGTTGTAATGTTTTGTAATGTTGAATAATTTTTTTTGTAAAAAAAATTAAAGTTTGGAGAACGTATTTTAACTAATATTTATTTCTGATTTGTCATATTGTTATAATTGGGGTATTTGATTGAAAAATATTCTTATGTGCGCCATTCAAAGAAATTTAACAGTTTAATTATCTGTAGCTTAAATATTTGGCGCGATAAAATGACGTGAAGCAGATCGATTAGTGTCATCATACGAACTCGGTGCATAACAATTGTATGTAATGTGACATTTGACGCGCGCACTTCCGTGTATAAATTCTAGTATGATAGACAAGTTTAATACTCAGTACATTTTAATATCGAGATAATATTCTTTTCGTAGTCCTTTTAATACAAGGTACAAGGACCTTTAATAACGTGTAAATATGATAAGGTTTGTATTTAGAAATTATCCCATGATTTTGTCGACTTGTGAATTATCAGAAGTACAAATAACTTGAATATGATAAAGTATCACGTGTCTGTAGATGACGTTGTATTTTGTGTGAAGATTAGACCTATAATGAGAGTTTATTTAATAGAATTTAATAAAATATTCACAGCAATGCTTAACGTAATAAATCAATATATTGATAAAGACAGTTAATTTATTTATGTTTTTTCATGAAATGTGTATAGAAATACTTTCACGAGACTGGAAAGTTGTAGATGATTTTTACCAACTCACAAGTGGTCTATGGTGGGGATGCGGTGGCGTGTCGTCGGTGCTCCTGTCGATGTCCGGGTTAGATGGGCAGATCATGTCGAGTGGCTCGTTCTTGACCTCCTCCATGAGCCGCGGGGATGGGGAGGAGCTGCTGTTGGAGATGCCGTTGCCGTTGTTGCCTTGCTCGGTGTGGGAACGCGAGTTGTTCAGAGCGTGGTTCTTGGTGGAGAAGTCGTGGATCTGGTGTTGGTCGTTGTTGTTGTCGTGACGGGTGCGCTTGATGACGTCGGGGGAGTTGTCGGCAGAGCGGCTCATGCGGCGAGGGGGGAGGGGGATGCGGCGCATCATGGGCGGCGGGTGGTTGAGCAGCGCTTCCTCCAGTTTCTCATTGTAGCTGGGAGTATGGGGCGTGTGCGGGGTGTGCACTGGATGAGGGGGCGTGTGCGGCGAGGACGCGGCTGCAGCGGCGGCGCGGGCGATGCTCTGCACCAGCGGCTGTTAGAACAAATTAGAGTCAGATCGCTGCCATTATGACTGTGTGGGTGACCAGTAGTAAATCCCACTAGTTGTTTCATGCTTTAGATATCAAACGATAAACAGTATCAGAAGCATTAAAGGCGACTTAAAATGATCCTGTTACTAGTTGATACTTGGCCAACTGGCCAACTGGCCAACTGTTCCGAACACTACGGAGTATAACTTCAGACCTCCCACGGTCGCGACGTACACCTATGCCAGCACTACACTGCATCCACATATTACCATATTACGTTTACGCTTATGTTTTTAAATAAAAATACGTAGCCAGCAATGTAAACTACCTACACTTATTGCACAATTTGATTACGTACATACCTACTCGTTCTTCAATACGTAATAATTAGTGCGCTTAAGTTATTTTATTTACCAGAACATACTTAGCTACAGCTCCAAATTATAAACACTTTGAATGAAACAAAGTACAAAAGTGATAAAACATTACTTTAACACAGGTCGAAATTTAAAAACAAATGCACAGATGCAGTATAGTGGCGTTCGGTAATACACGGAGTTTTTTTTTATTCCTTGATACTCGACATTAACAGTTGATAAGTCACACTGCATAAGTTAATTATTAACCTTAAAGTATCCTTCACGTAGACCTTATCGCACGAAATTAGCTAAGCGTCTAGACTTAGTTAATTTGTATGAAAACCACTAATTAGGCTAAAGGACATGCCCCTTATAATAATATCTGTATCTTGACGTTCCACAATCTGGTGTCAGGTAGGACGTAGATGTTTTAATTGAGTCGCGTTTCCTTTTGTGGCATGTGTAGTTTATTGAGAGAAATGCAATAACAACGAGACATGTCGACTTTAAGGGAATGGCTAATTCTTTACGGTGTAGGCAGGGAACACGGACTGCCAAAAATATCCACCCTTACAAATCTATTGTGCTTCTTTTACAGTCATCGCTACCGTATCGCACGAGGACTTCGGAGGCTGCTCGCTTTTCCATCAGCCAGGACCTGTCCTACCGAAGATGCATGGCTGCTCACCCCTTGTGCGTCGTCGTTCTGCGTGAGGCCGGACACGCGGAGCACCTCAGCGGTCTTCAGGAAGGAGGAGAGGGACCGCTGGTGCACGTTCACCTCGCCGTGGTAGATGAACTCCACGAGAGCGTGCAGGTCCGTGAAGGCCACGTCCTGGAGCACTATCACTGGGTGCTTGCACGGCGTTGACTGTGGACACGAGAATATTATTACCTCACGTGTCCAAAAAAAGGTATTACTAGAGCTAAAGAACTTCTATGGTAGTATCAAAAGTAACGTATCACGTAAACGTAACTGGTGAAACGTTCGAGTGTACTACACTCTTCTGCCTACCTGTTCGGGGATTACAGGCGTGATGTTAGGTTATGATAATGAAAATGTGAGTTTATTAAGTCCAGATATTAAAGTGTACTTTATTTCATTTACTTTGGTTCTTTTGTTCAGACAAAAATAAATTATTTGTGAAAAGGTTTATTTATTTATTTATTTATTTATTTAGTTGCACCAACGAAGCAATCACAATACATACAATATTACACTAGCATTCAAATATTGGTAAGTGTTACTTCACTTATAGGTACAAACAGCATGCGATTTACAATGCAACAGAAATTGAGAAAGAAAAAATAACATTATTAAATTAAAATAAATGACTTTACTTATGTACTATACAAATTTAAAAATTAACAATGGTACAATATAATAGGAACATAATTAAGATTAAAATTTGCATCGCAGTGAAAGACAAATAAGGAATTTAAATGTGTGCAGACTATTAGAAAATATATCAATAGCTTTATCAGATTTTTTTACATATTGTTACATAAAGATGTTTCGAGGCTTAGATTATGAATGATATTATAATTAATTTTATATACGGACACAAATGTTTAAAAGGACAAAGTGATTCGATCCATTACAGTCTTCGAATCGACAAAGTTTTATCTAGCAGATATTCTTCGAAGCGTCTTGGTGGTGAGAAAACGGCATTCAATAGTGCAATGCGTGTGGCCGGCGGACTGTTGAGCATTAAGCTTAAAAAGGATTTAATGGATAGACTATCGGGACCATAAGTCGTGCTTCGTTCACTATAAATCTCCCGTAAACCGATTCCTCTCAGCAAAATACTACAAAGTTGTGCGACTACAGGACTTTAAATTGAATGTTGTATCTAAAAATAAATAAGATTCGTCTTATATTTTCGGTCCTGAAATGGTTGGAGAGCGATTTTATTTTATTTATTCCGAAATGAATATGACAATAACACAAACATTTTCTTTCTGAATTCTTTGGCAAAATTTGTATCACAACTCATATATAATAAAAATTAAAATAAACACGTTAAGGGGCTGTTTTTATTTGTTCCAAACTCGGCAAATTATTGATGCAACTGTAAATATTCTGATATTTCATTTAACATAACGTATATTCAAATAACCATTTCATACATATTTAATCTCGAAACTAGATTAAAATTCACTCAGGCGTTATAAATTTAAGTTAAGATTAAAGTCCACAGGATTTGAGGATTAGTTTTAGAAAAAAGGGGTGTAAGTCACCTTGTACCCATATGCAACCTACATACCTACTTACTAACAATCAAGTCTATCCATTGATTTGTTGCTGCGCGAATGGGAAACTAACAAACCGAATACCACATGTTCGTGCTTATTATATTTTCTTCAGTGATAATCTAGTGGTGTGAAATCCAGCCTCTCCTTCCGGAAGCCCGGGTTCAAATCCTAGGGCACATCTCTTTACAAGATGTGCGTTTTAAGTTTAAATATCAGTTGCTGTATCGGTGAAGGAAAACATCGTGAGGAAACCTACACACCTGCAAACTGCACAGTTCATAAAAAAAAACTTCTCTAAGGCGTGTGGAATCTGCCCTCCCACGCTTGGCCAGCGTGGCAGACCGGCCTGAACCCTCTCAATCTGAGAGGAGACCCGTGTCCAGCAGTGGAACGATAGAAAGAGTCGGGAGAAAAAAGGATTAGGTACTTCTTCTTTACTCATCATCACCTGTGACCGATATATCTTTTGATTCTCACTCTGTGGTCGTTTTTTTCGTTTCTGAAATATGCTGAAATAATACCTACATGTTCATAGCTTTTGCCTAATCCAAAATATTTTTCTTATATCGAGATCTAAATGGTGCTTTGTTGTAACAATTCTATGATTCTTATAGTCTATAACTCTCACACAGTCCGTTAGTCCTATTCTATGGCCATTATTTTCTAACCCTTTTCACGCATTTCTTACCGCCCAAAGGTTGACTAGTAGAGAATAGTTTTAGCATAGTAAAGAATAAATAAATAAATAAATAAGTGGTGAATTTATTCGTTAATAAGCTGGTGTATACCAGCAGTGACAGTGTATTTTGAACTGGCGTGCTTTCCTGGCGAATAAGTCCAAATTCATTCAGTTGCTCATTAATTAATTTTTTGTAGAAACGCAGACAGTTTGTTTTCGATTTTCTTGTTGTGGCTCGGAGTCTGGATTTGTGCCCGGTGTATCACAGTAGACTCACCATCCATTCCATAATGGGACGTAAACGTAGCAGGTGAAACGTGGAAATTTACTACAGTAACCTGCCTACCTCTTCGGGGATTACAGACGTGATGTTATTTTTGTACAGTGTGTCTAGTGTATAAAATTAAAAGATGTATATACATAAGCACATAAACAAACGATGTTGAATGAGATACAACTCAAACATTACTAGAAAATGTATACGAGTATGTGCAGAAGAACAAAATTGTCGGCTGCCACTGCACGTTATGAAGTAGTACTTAAAGTATAGAGTAGGCTCTACTGAACTCAGTTGATAGAATATTCGAGAGATTATGATAAATTTTTATTTTCGCTAAAACCTCAGCGTTCCGTAATGTTATTTTTATTTTATTCAATTGATAAAACTACGAGCGGAAAGCGAATAATTTACATTTCATATTTTAATCTGGCTGCGAAGAGATTAACAATATTTAAATGAGTTAGGTCGCATCCGTTATCACGATAAGGGAGTTGCGCAGCGGCTGATTAATTAGTGTAATTAAACCTAATTTAATGTTTTATTAATTAACAGTTAAATTCTGCTGGACAGTATTTTCATAGAGATCTTGCTACATCCAGCTGAAAGTCGTAGGAGTGCTGACTTGGAGATAGTTCAAATTGATAGAGGTTCTGAAAGCGTTGTTTAACCTAATCAAAGTATAAAATGTGTTAAATGTTAACAGAGTCTAATTAAATCATTTGCCATGAATTTCAATAGTTTCGACTAATAAGCGTGTATTATAAAAATAAAAATATTTGTACAAATAAATACAAACGCCAAATATATATACTATTTATATTGCATATTAACAACGTATGTAGTAAATTATGTATATTAAAAATACATGTATACCGGATAAAAAGATATTTAAAGTATATTTAAAATAACTAAAAAAAAAGCTCGTGGTCAAGTGGTTGCAAGGGCAATAGCCGATCGAGAGGTTTTGGGTTCGATCTCCGGGTCGAGTACGTACTATTGGGTTTTCTTGAACTTGAAATTTCTAATAGTAGCTCGAAGTTTGGATTTGTGCCCTGCGTAAAGCAATGGGTTCACTCTCTATTCCATAGCGGAGCGTACAACATCACAAGTTAATCGTGGGAGAGGTGCACTCCTACACTAACACCCATTAATATTCTTATTAAGAAAAGTCCTTGAACGAAAAAAGTAACACCACGCCTGTAAACCCCGAAGAGGTAGGTAGAGAAGAGTAGTATTACAGTCCTACGTTTCACCAGTTACTTTTAGGTCCTTTGCCGTCTCTTTTGTAATACTATAAATAAATACAATCTCTGTAGAGTGTAGTACTATACTTCTCTGCCTACCTCTTCGGGGATTACAGACGTGATCTTACTTTTTTTAAATACAATCTCTTTGCGTCCGTCTATTCATTTACCTACCGAAGCCACATCCGGTAAAAAATGTGATATATTATTTTAATACATTTTTCTTTCTTGTCCGTTTTTATATGGTAATAACTTGTCATAAATATACGAGTATTATATACCTACCTCCCTTGGTGGTGTTGGTTGCAAGCGCGATTGCCGACGAAAGTCCTGGGTGCAAATATCGGGTTAGGCACTATTGGATTTTTCTAACTTAAATTTTCTAGTACAAATTTCTACTAGTGGCTTACAGTCAGGATTTGTACCGGGTATGTGGCAATAGACTCACCATTTATTCTTTAACGGGACGTAAACGTAACTGGTGAAACGAAATCACTCTTAAACGTCTATGAGCAGCAGTGGTTATCTATGATTGCTGTATGCTAGCTTTTTACTCTCTTCATTTGAAAAAAAAAACTTTGGTAAAGTACTTATATGAAAATATTAACGTAAAACGACAAGTGGTGACAAATGGGAGTACTATACGTACTTCTATACTTACGTCTTTGGAGATACAGGCGTGATGTTTTTAAAAATATTATATGGGATGCATTTAATATAAAATAAAAATATGATATCAATGATGATTGAGTAGGTTCGGCCTTTGCAAGTTGCAAGAAATCTCATCGGAAGCCCATTTCGGGCGCTCTCAGATACTATTCCATTCCGAGGCATCGGACAGAAATTTTCAATCTAAAAGCGTGTAGTTGCACAACTAGTGAGTATTGTGCCGAGCGGAATCGGTCCGAGGAAGATTTATAGTGAACGTAGCACGCGCGGCGTTAGATAAATTTCCCGATACAGAGCTCTTTAAAAGTTTTCATTTCAAGCAATTTTAATGGTTGTAAACGAAACTGTTGGTCGAATAAGGTTAAATATTTTGGTTGAAAATGTTGTCAGAATTAATAATTAGCGTTCGTAATTCTGATGTAAGGAAGATGATTTGTGTGAAAGATAGCATTGGTGTAAAAATGAGCATGCTCCGATGGTTCGGACATGTGGAGAGAATGGTTGATGAAAGAATGACGAAGAAGATATACAATGCGAATGTCGATGGACGCAGGTGCCGAGGGAGACCAAGACTCACTT
>DWEO01000091.1:0-12119 GCA_018245995.1 Pyrrhopyge telassa croceimargo
TGCTGTGTACAAACGAACAACTTACTGGAGGACCCACTTGTCAGCGCCACTGCGCTAGCTCGCTCGTGGAACAATCACATCTCTAGCGTGCGTCCGTCAAAAATGCGAAGATCCGTGTCCAGGGTCATGCGTAGTAGAGGCAAACTGTCATGTCTTGAATCACGTAGCCGTTTGCGTTTGTAACGAGGGTCATACCGGTGATCCATTTTCAAGATGTCTACCAATAAGTGAAAGTGTGTATTAAATGTTTATTTTTAAGTAATTAATTACCTAACCCAAAATATATTCGACCCGCTTTTACAATTGTTATATTCTATTTCAGCACCTACTACTCCGACTCCATTAGATCCATGTAATCCATCACCATGTGGGCCGAATGCGCAGTGTGACAATGGAATATGTACTTGTTTACCAGATTATGGCGGCAATCCTTATGAATCCTGTAGACCGGAATGCACTGGTAGCCAGGAATGTCCCAGAGATAAAGCCTGTTTCAGAAATAAATGCCAGAATCCTTGTCCTGGAGTATGCGGCCAGAACGCAAAATGTGACGTAATTAACCATATACCTAGTTGCTCTTGCATGAGTTCGTATACGGGTAATCCATTTACACATTGTCAGCCATTGGAAAAAGACGTTATGTTCCCCAGAGATCCATGCCATCCGTCACCCTGCGGACCAAATAGTATTTGTCGAAACACTGACAACACTGCCGTATGTGCTTGCATTGAAGGATTCCAAGGATCACCGCCCGCTTGTCGCCCTGAATGTATTGTTAGTTCCGAATGTCCATCTACTAAGGCGTGTGTCAACCAGAAATGTATCAACCCTTGTATCAACGCCTGCGGGGTATCAGCTAGATGTGAAGTGATTAATCATAGTCCTATATGTAGCTGCAATTCAGGGCAAACAGGTGATCCATTTAAAAGCTGTTATGATATAATAGCAACACCGCCTCCGGAATCACTCGATGCCTGTAATCCTTCTCCGTGTGGTCCTAATTCGCTATGTATAGAGAGAAACGGAAAAGCTAATTGTAGATGTGTAGATGATTACGTCGGGCAGCCGCCAAATTGTAGACCGGAGTGTGTTATTAATCCCGACTGTCCATCAAACCAAGCATGCATCAGAAACAAATGTGTGGATCCATGCCCTGGCTCGTGCGGTGTAAATGCAGATTGCGTTATTGTCAGCCACACTGTGTCATGCATGTGCAAAGAAAAATACACTGGTAATCCATTTTTGCAGTGCGTCCCTCAAGAAGGTAACATTTTATTGAATATATAAATATCTTTTCTATTAAACTTTTATTATTGTTTGACAATATCACTACTGCTTTATAAAACCTTCAATCTCTGTTTGCTTTTATTTAACCTCTTCATAACTTTGTACTGAGAGACCAGCATATAATTTTTTCGCGGAAATTTCAATATAAAATAAAAACTAATTTATTTCAGAAAACGTTGTAAAGCCTTGTGATCCTTCACCGTGTGGAGCGAACGCAATTTGTACTCAGCGAAACGGTGCGGGTGCTTGCTCATGCATGGAAGGATATCAAGGAAATCCATACGAAGGTTGTCGACCTGAATGTGTGCTTAGCTCAGATTGTTCTGCGGATAAATCGTGTATCAGAAACAAATGTGCTGACCCTTGTCCAGGGATTTGTGGTTCTAATGCCGAATGTACTGTAATAAACCATGTACCTTCCTGTGCATGTATAAAGGGATATACAGGGAACCCATTCGTTCAATGTAATAAAAAACCACCTGTAGAAGACATACGACCTTGTCAACCATCTCCATGTGGGCCGAATAGCGTATGTAGAGAGAATGGAGAGTTAGCGTCTTGCGAGTGCCTTCCGGACTATAAGGGAGCTCCGCCCGATTGTCGCCCTGAGTGCACGGTCAGCAGTGAATGTCCATCGGATCGTGCTTGCCACAAATTGAAATGCGCCGATCCATGTAGAGGCACATGTGGACTTGGTGCACATTGTCAAGTAATAAATCATAGTCCACTATGTAGTTGTCCAGCAGGAACAATCGGCGATCCGTTCACTAGATGCGCGGAGCCCGAATACACAGTACATGAAGAACCCAAGCCATATCAACCTTGCCAGCCGAATCCTTGTGGCCCATATAGTGAATGTCGTCCAATCAATAATTCTCCGTCCTGCTCTTGTTTGACGGGTTACTTGGGCTCACCACCCAATTGTCATCCCGAGTGCCTGGTAAACACAGACTGTCCATCGCATCAAGCTTGCATTGCAGAAAAGTGCACGAATCCCTGTGAAGGTTCTTGTGGATTCAGAGCAGAGTGCCGAGTTCAAGATCATATACCTATATGTAGCTGTCCCGTAGGTTATTCCGGCGATCCATTTATTCAATGTTTGGAAGTAATCGGTAAGATATATTTTCATATACAGAAGATTTCCAAATACTCAATAAATATAATAGTTAACAAAAATTAATACTGAACTGAATAAATTTCATTATTATTACAGTTACACCAACGCCCTCAGCAGACCCTTGTACTCCATCGCCTTGTGGAAGTAACGCTAATTGTGATAATGGCATATGTACCTGTGCGCCCGGTTACTTTGGAGATGCCTATTCAGGATGTAGATTAGAATGTAGCACTAACGGAGAATGTTCGCCGACACGCTCCTGCCAAGGAGGAAAATGCGTGGACCCGTGTCCCGGAGCTTGTGGCACTAGTGCTACGTGCTCAGTAAATAACCATATTCCATCCTGCACGTGCCCACCGAATACATCGGGTGATCCATTTTCATTTTGCACGGAAATCATCAAATCAGGTAAATATAGGGTTTTGTATATTTTTGTTTTAATTCAATTAATTTAACTCTAATCTGAAGACATGATTGAAATATATTGTAACACAAATGCGTCTTGTTTTCATACGTTTTAGAAACACCTCGATCACCATGTTCTCCGTCTCCGTGCGGGCCGTACAGTGAGTGCACAGTAAGTGCAAACGGCGCCGCAGCTTGCTCCTGTCGGCCTGGTCACATAGGAGCACCACCGTCATGCCGCCCAGAG
The DNA here is from genome assembly GCA_018245995.1 of Pyrrhopyge telassa croceimargo. Lineage (NCBI taxonomy): Eukaryota > Metazoa > Arthropoda > Insecta > Lepidoptera > Hesperiidae > Pyrrhopyge > Pyrrhopyge telassa. Next base: position 3,057 of record DWEO01000091.1, read on the forward strand.
TGTCTTGTCAGTTCAGAGTGCAAGTTACAACTCGCTTGCATAGACAGACGGTGTCGGGACCCATGTGACGGAGCTTGCGGGCGAGGGGCGCGCTGTCAAGTTATCGCCCATTCGCCTATATGCACTTGCAATGACGGATTCACTGGAGATCCTTTCACATACTGCTACTCGCTGCCAGGTATAAACCAATAATAATAACCAAACCATTGACAATTTTAAAGGTTTCTGTGATTTTGAAGTCACTAATATATATTTTATATTTCAGCAATTCCACCTGAACCCGTGGATCCATGCCAACCATCACCGTGTGGGCCGAATTCTCTATGCGTTAATTCAGGAGACATACCCGCATGTAGCTGTCAGCCCGGGTTCATTGGAGCTCCACCAAACTGCCGACCAGAGTGCACAATCAGTGCAGAATGCCCTGCAGCTCTTGCTTGTGTAGCCCAACGCTGCAAAGATCCTTGCTTGCAAGCGTGCGGTCCACGTGCCGTGTGTTCAGCGGTCGATCACCGCGCGACATGCGCGTGTGAACCTGGCTTAGAAGGCGATCCGTTCCAGGGTTGTACAGTACCCAAAGGTAAGATTCATTGCAACCGGCATTGTATTATATGAATAAAATTAGTGTTTTTATTCTTGTCAGTGATTATAATATTTGTGCCCATTGATTTAGAAGGATCTATAACTATGAAAAATAACTTAGTTAAATACACGTAATAATTGATTAAAAGGTAATGTTAAAAAAAAATTTTTTAACCAAAAAATTGAAGACATCAAAGAAAAAAGGAGCATTAACCCCTGCTTTGCAAAGCGTGACAGGTCATGCTTAAAATGTGTGCTTTTTAAAATTCTGAAATAAGATCACGGCTCACACGGTTTTACTAATGTCCAGATAACAGGATTGCACTGGTATCTTTTTTTTAGAACTGAGTGGCTACCATGCCAGCTGCTCGGTTTGTTGGAAATTATACTGGTACAGTATCTGTTACATGCTTAATTATAAAATAAAATGAAGGCGATGACATCAGGATGGTGACAACATAATTTATAATTATATAGATTTTGCTTCCAGAAGGGATGTAACATTTTCAATAACTATTCATGTGAAATTAATGCCTCTGCTTTTGATTGGAGCACGCGGAGATAACAAAGCACTTACAGTATAAGCTTGGCCGTTTTTAAAACGGCTGCTTTTGGATGGTGCTGCTAACCGGCAGCGCCGCGGCTGGATTAGAGAGATCACTAAACGTCGCCGAGCCCAGTAGCTTCGACTAACGCTTCGGACCGAGGAGATGCTTCTGAGGTAAATACGGTGTTTAGGTAAGTGAATATTTTTTTTATATGATTTTTGTAATAAACTATTTCAGCTCCTCCAAAGATTGAGTACATTAATCCGTGTGAACCATCTCCATGCGGTTCAAATGCGGAATGTAGAGTACAAGGGAACGCTGGATCTTGCACATGCCTGCCTGATTATTTCGGTGATCCATACCAAGGATGTAGACCAGAATGCTTAGCCGACTCGGACTGTCCCCTGATGTCTGCTTGTAATAGGAACAAATGTATAGACCCATGTCCAGGAGTATGTGGTCATAACGCCGATTGCTTTGTTACAAATCATAAGCCATCTTGTAACTGTAAAATTGGTTATACTGGCAATCCGTTATCTATGTGTTCCATTATCCGAGGTAAGTTTTTATATAACAGGCGAAATAACTTTGAAAGCTTGAAATGGTTTTACTGATTTGAAATATTACTTTTCCAGAATATGACGTGTCTGTGATAAATGTGTGCAATCCGTCACCATGTGGCTCTAACGCCTTATGTAAAGAAGTAAACAACCAACCAGTTTGCTCATGTTTAGTAAATTATATTGGATCTCCACCGAATTGTAAGCCTGAGTGCGTTGTAAATTCCGACTGCAAGCTGACAAGGGCTTGCGTCAACAATAGATGCATGAATCCTTGCCCTAAGCCTTGCGGTCGTAATACCGAATGTAAAGTAATAAACCATAGTCCAGTGTGCTCTTGTAAACAAGGATATTCCGGAGATCCATTCACCTTGTGTTCTGTGACTCTTCGTAAGTAAAATTACTTAATTATTCCTGTGCCGCGCTTTTCCGTATATGTCTATTGTCAATGTCAGCTATTTTTTTAGCATAGACAATACACAATGAATCTTATTTAACTATAGATGTAATTTTGTTACTAAATGAAGATTCTAACGTCTATTTTCTTTCATAGAAATAGTTCCAGTTGTTGCTGCACCATCAGATCCATGTCTTCCATCGCCCTGCGGTCTCTATGCCCAATGTCGTAATATCAACGGACTGGCTTCTTGTTCGTGTCTTCCCATGTATACTGGTTCACCGCCATACTGTAAACCAGAATGTATCGTACACTCCGATTGCCCGAGTAACCAAGCGTGCATCGCAGAGAAATGCAGAGATCCTTGTGAAGGGTCGTGTGGATTGTACGCAAAATGTTTTGTAAATAAACATATTCCCGTATGCATATGTGCAGACAGTTACACTGGGGATCCATTTAGAGAATGTTCACCAACACCGTTCAAAGGTAAGTTGGAATTTAACACTGAATTCCTTTTTATTGCCAAACACGAATTGCGTTAGAATTACACAGTATTTTTTTTTAGATGAAACACCGCCTGCCCCACTAGATCCTTGTAATCCAAGTCCGTGCGGTTCAAACACGGAATGCAGTAACGGTATATGTTCATGCATCGCCGGTTATCATGGAGACCCGTACCTCGGCTGTCGACCAGAGTGTGTATACAATTCAGATTGTTCTCAGGACAAGGGTTGCCAACGAAATAAATGCGTAAATCCTTGCATTGGTACATGTGGATTGAATGCTATCTGTGATGTCAATAACCATGTACCTATGTGTAGCTGTCCTAAGGGTATGAATGGCAATGCTTTTGTGGAATGTCGACCGTTTGCAGGTACGCCCAATTCTTAATAGATAATAATTGGCTTGACTTTTGTGTCTATTTTCAATTTGTTAATGTTGATTTGATAATTATTTTACTGCAAAATAATATAAAGTAATCGGTTTATTTACTTACAGTTGCTAACGTGAATCCCTGTAATCCATCACCATGCGGACCGAACAGCAAATGTCAACAGTCCAATGGTCAAGCTGTTTGTTCTTGTATTCCTGGCTATCGGGGCAGTCCACCGACCTGTAGACCAGAATGTGTCATCAGTCTCGAATGCCCGTTGAAAGAAGCTTGTAACAATCAGAAATGTGTAAATCCTTGTATTGGCGCTTGTGGGGTGGCTGCTGTGTGTGATGTGATCAATCATAACCCTATTTGCACCTGCCCGCCATCATTTACGGGTGATCCGTTTATAAGATGTTCCATTATTGGTAAGTGGATTTGTAATACTCGGATTAATCAATGGAGTAATATTCATAACATTATAAGTAAAATTCTTAAATACATTTTCAGTTGAAACCCCGCTGCAAATTAATCCCTGTGATCCATCACCTTGTGGACCTCATTCTGTCTGCAGAATAAGTGGTGAGAGTCCAGTATGCGCTTGCGTGACAGGCTTTAAGGGCACACCGCCTAACTGCAGACCTGAATGTATAAGTAACAGCGAATGCGACTATAACTTGGCTTGTATAAATCAAAAGTGCTCCGACCCATGCATAGGAAGCTGTGGCAGTAACACGGATTGCAGAGTTGTCAGTCACTCTCCAATGTGCATATGTCAAATTGGTTACACCGGTGATCCATTTTCACAATGTACCCTTATAGTATCACTAGAACCAAGTGAAACGTTAAAGCCATGTAGTCCAAATCCATGCGGCGCTAACGCCATATGCCGGGAACAAAATGGAGTAGGAGCGTGTCAATGCCAAGAAAGCTATTTAGGAAATCCATACGAAGGTTGCAGGCCCGAATGCGTTGTCAATTCCGACTGTCCACTAAATAAAGCATGCTCTAGGATGAACTGTGTAGACCCTTGTCCGGGCACTTGTGGTTCAAACGCTCTATGTCAAGTGAACAACCATATGCCCAACTGTATTTGTATAGCAGGATACACTGGAAATCCATTCAGCCATTGCAACATTATGCAAGAACGTGAGTACAACAGTAATTATTGTCCTGTTCTATTCTTTTGCTTTCTGGCATGTGCTATTTGCAATAATTTGTTTTCTTTAACGTTGTAGCGCAAGTTTTTGAGACAAACCCTTGCAGTCCGTCGCCATGCGGTGCAAATAGCCAATGCAAAGAAATAAATAGTCAAGCAGTATGCTCTTGTTTGCCGAATTTTGTTGGTGCTCCACCCAATTGTCGTCCTGAATGTGTGGTGAGTTCGGAATGTCCACCGCATTTGGCGTGCCTTGATCAAAAATGTTCCGATCCATGTGCGGGTAGTTGTGGGGATAATGCTAACTGCAACGTTATAAATCATAGTCCAATCTGTGTCTGCAAGCAAGGCTTAACGGGAAATCCGTTTACGAGATGCTATCCTATAAAAGGTAAATTTGCACTATACTTTTCATCGTGTACTCCAAATTGTTTTATATAAATATACAATATATACATATATGTATTTATATTTTATTTATGTTTCAGTTTCAAAACCACCAGTTAGTATACCATCTGCAGATCCATGCTTGCCTTCGCCATGTGGTCTTTATGCAGAATGTCGGGATGTAGGCGGCAGTCCGTCATGTGCTTGTCAACCGAGTTATATCGGTAGCCCTCCAAACTGCAGGCCTGAATGCACGATCAATTCCGAATGTCCTAGTAACCAGGCCTGCATAAATGAAAAATGTCGTGATCCATGCCCAGGCGCTTGTGGTTTAAATGCACAGTGTACTGTGTTTAATCATATTGCGCAATGTAGTTGCATAGAACGTTACAGAGGGGATCCATTCTTACAATGCACACCTGCACCTCAGGAAGATGGTAAATATTGACATGATTTTTCCTGGCATTTCTAATAATCTTAGGTTAGGAATAAGTAAAATGAAGTATCTAATTAAATATTTTTCTTGCTTTATGATATTTAAATTAAATTTATTTACAGAAACTTTCACTGAACTAGACCCTTGCAATCCGTCCCCGTGCGGTCCCAATTCGGAATGTAATGACGGGGTTTGCACTTGCCTACCAGAATATCAAGGTGACCCTTATTTCGGCTGTCGTCCACAATGTTTAGTAAACACTGATTGTCCTCACGATAAATCTTGCGTGAGAAGTAAATGCGTAGATCCTTGTGTTAACACATGTGGCAAGCAAGCTCTGTGTAATATATTTAACCATGTACCCATGTGCACATGTCCACAAGGGTCCTCAGGAAACGCTTTCCTTGAATGTCGACCTATAAAAATAGTTGAATTTATTGATCCGTGCAACCCCTCACCTTGCGGGCCCAACAGTCGCTGTAGAGAAGTCAACGGCCAAGCAATATGTACATGTCTTCCTGGATACAAAGATGCCCCACCTACTTGTAGGCCTGAGTGCACATCTAGTGCTGAATGCCCACTGGACAAGGCGTGCTCTGGACAACGTTGTGTCGACCCATGTAAAGGCAACTGTGGTGCAAGAGCTCAATGCCATGTGATAAACCATAATCCTATTTGCTCATGTCCATCCGGCCTTACTGGTGACCCCTTCAGTAGTTGTATAGTTCAAGGTACGAAAAAAAGACTGTTTTATAATATTAGTTACTACGCTCGAAAACAGCACATAATATTTACGTGACATAATTTCTTTCAGATTTGGAACCAGTCAAATATGTGAACCCCTGCGAACCTTCGCCTTGTGGTCCAAACTCTATTTGTAAGGAACTAAATGATGCTCCATCTTGTGCGTGTCTCGAAAACTTCAGTGGAAGTCCGCCTAACTGTCGCCCCGAATGTATCGCTAACACAGAATGTCCAAATGAACTAGCATGCATAAACCAAAAATGCAAAGATCCTTGCCCGGGGTCATGCGGGGCAGAAGCTGAATGTAGAGTTGTGAGTCATGCACCGCAATGCTATTGTCAACCAGGATATACAGGAGATGCATTCATTGCATGCAAAATCGTGGATGTACCTCTTACACCTTGTTCTCCGTCACCTTGTGGCCCCAACGCGTTATGCAAAGAACAGAGAGGCGCGGGCTCCTGTGTGTGCTTACCAGAATATATTGGCAATCCATATGAAGGCTGTCGCCCTGAATGCGTAGTGAATTCTGACTGTCCAACAAATTTAGCGTGTATCCAAAACAAGTGTAAAAATCCTTGTAATAATATATGTGGACTGAACGCTGTATGTAATGTAATAAATCACACGCCTCGATGCGAGTGTTTGCCAGGACTAACAGGTAGTCCTTACCAGGAATGTGTCCAAAGACCCCAAGGTAGGACCTAAAATTAGTGGTTATAGGATTTTTCATTTATAATAAATAATAATGTACAAATAATAATATACATTTATGTATTCTTTTAGAAACACCTTTGGCACAGGTAGACCCATGTGCGAATACTCCGTGCGGACCTAACAGTTTATGTAAAGTATTGAACGATCAGGCAGTGTGCACTTGCGAGTCGGGTTATTTGGGCACACCTCCTAACTGTAGACCAGAATGTGTTGTCAGTTCGGAGTGTAGTCAACAGCTGGCGTGTATCAATCGAAAGTGTAAAAACCCTTGCGAAGGAGTTTGTGGGTTGAATGCTGATTGTAAAGTAATTAATCATAGTCCGATTTGTACTTGTCAATCACAACACACAGGCGATCCATTCAGCCGCTGTTACAGAGTTCAAGGTATTTATGATTTTTATTATCTTTCCCTGTTGTACGTTTTTGTACACTTTAATTATATTCGTATTTCTCGTTTATTAAATCTACAACATACCTACATTACTATTTTAGTCCCAGATATTACTGTTCCGGTCAATCCATGCCTGCCGTCTCCTTGTGGACCATTTTCGCAATGTCGCGATATAGGAGGCGTACCTTCTTGCACCTGTATGTCTCAATATCACGGCAGCCCACCGAACTGTAGACCTGAGTGTTCTATTAACACCGACTGTCCGAGCGATAAGGCGTGTATCAATGAAAAGTGTGTTGACCCGTGTCCTGGATCTTGCGGCAGAAACGCTGAATGTAGAGTACAAAGCCATGTATCAATCTGTACCTGTTTCGACGGTTACACCGGCGATCCTTTCAATAGTTGCATTTTGAAACCCCTGAAAGGTAAAGAATCACTCATTTTGAACTTATCATAAATGAATTCATCCAAGTTTTTTTCACTTATTTACATATTTTTCCCTTTTTGCCAGAACCAACACCCATAAATCCATGCAATCCATCACCGTGTGGGGCCAACGCCATTTGCGATGACGGAGTTTGTACTTGTTTACCCGAATATAGCGGTGACCCATATTTCGGTTGTCGCCCTGAATGTACAATCAGCTCAGAATGTTCAATGGACAAAGCTTGCGTCAAGCAAAAGTGCATAAATCCCTGTGTTGACACGTGCGGCACTAACGCAAACTGCGAGGTGGTCAAACACATGGCCATCTGCATTTGTCCTCCGAAAACCACTGGGAATGCTTTCGTTCAATGCAACCCAATAAGAGGTAAAGTAATAATTTATATTCTTATTTCTATACAAACTGTATAATTTAAAAAAAAGTAACTTCACGCCTGTAATCTCCGAAGAGGTAGGCTGAGGAGTGTAGTACTACACTCCCACGTTTCCCCAGTTACTTGTAGGTCCCATTATGGAGTAGGTGGTAAGCCTATTGCCATATATCGAACACAAACACACATCTTAGAAAACATTCTTTTTATGAACTCTAAGATGTGCAGGTTTCCTCATGATGTTTTCCTTCACCGTCATAGCAAGTGATATTTAAACTTAAAACGCACATTTGAAAAGAGGTGCGCGCCAAGTATTTGAACTCGGTCTTCCCGAGTGAGAGGCCTAATTTCAAACCACTAGGCTATCACTGCTTACAATCATACAATTGTACAATTAAAATCATACGATGAAAACAGTATTCCTAATAATAATTTTGCAATATGGTACATTGTATAATTAATTTTCTTTTATGATCGTTTCTAGATGTTGTGCCATCGAATCCATGTCAACCGAGTCCATGTGGACCGTTCAGTCAATGCAGGGAATATAACAATCAAGCCGTGTGTTCTTGCATGACCTCATATCTCGGAGCGCCTCCGTCATGTCACCCAGAGTGTACCGCTAGTTCGGATTGTCCTCTTAACAAGGCATGTAGCAACCAGAAATGTATAAATCCGTGTCAAGGCGCGTGCGGCGTAGCAGCCGAGTGCCAAGTAATTAATCACAATCCAATATGTTCATGCTCCAATGGACTTACCGGCGATCCATTTACAAGATGCATTTCAATACGTAAGTTATATTTTGCTATGATTTTCAAATGATAGATACTTGTGTATTACCGCATTTCTAAAGTGTTATTTCAATTGTATCCAAGTTTTACAGCAATATCTGAACCAACGGTTGCGGTGAACCCATGTCAGCCATCGCCCTGTGGGCCCAACTCGATTTGTCAACAGTCAAGCGCTCAAACTCCGTCATGTCAATGCATGCCAGAATTTATTGGATCTCCACCTAATTGTCGTCCAGAGTGCATATCAAACAGCGAGTGTATTGCGCACAAAGCTTGTATAAATAGAAAGTGTCAAGATCCATGTGCTCAGGCTTGTGGAATTAATGCGGAATGCAGAGTTGTGAGTCATACAGCGGTGTGTATTTGTCCCGAGGGCTACAGTGGTGATGCGGTTATTCAATGTACAGTAAATGCCGTTGTTCCCATTGAGTCGCTGTCACCCTGTACTCCTTCACCCTGCGGTTCTAACGCGCAGTGCAGAGAACAGTCTGGTGCTGGAGCGTGTTTATGTGTTCCCGGTTACTTTGGTAATCCATACGAAGGATGTCACCCAGAATGCTCAGTCAATTCAGATTGTCCAAGCAATAAAGCCTGCACCAGAAACAAATGTATCGACCCATGTCCTGGCACATGTGCACAGAATGCGGACTGTCAAGTAGTGA
>DWEO01000092.1:0-12114 GCA_018245995.1 Pyrrhopyge telassa croceimargo
AAACTGTGTATACGTACCACAGTTTACAAGCTTACAAATATTCAAATATAAGCAAAAATTTTAGCTAAGATATAAATTTATAAATTCATAAGCAAATTACATACTGTTATAAAATAGTTTTAGTCAATATACTCAGCGTTCCGTTTTAAACAGTAACTGGTATTGATATAAGGGAACGGCTTCGCAGTATATTAATATCACACCTTACAATGCTCGCAGTGCATATCGGAACACGGCTCTAGTGACTCCCTTTTAGTCACCTAATCTACCCCATTTAATACATTACAAAATATAACAAGACATTATACAGTGAATTACTATTTGAATATTTCTACAACGAGTGTGCATTTAAATGAATTTATACGAAATTAGTATATTTGTGTTTGTATGTGTAACTGTCGTCTGATCTCCATAAATGTCAAAATAAACACAGTACCCTGTCAATACAAAATTGGTTGTGGTGTTTTTATACACACGTATACATAATAGATATATACCTACATAATATTACATTATACATGTAATATATTACACATAATAAATATTAAATTACACATATACGAAATGCATTAATTAAATTTACAATGAATCGCAAACATGTATTATTGAGTATTGTATTTTTTTTTAGTTTTTGAAAATGTTATAAACATTATAAAGTGTAATTAATCACATAACCTGTAATTGAATGAATGTAATAATTTAAATAATAGATTTAAAGCTCATGAGCATGATCTGATATAAGTAACTGAATATCTACATTGTAAGATGGAATTCAGATTACAAATTAAGAATAAAATAATAATAGAATATTTATATCTTTTTGACAATTTTTTGCCTGGACTGACTCCCGGTGACTGTTATTTGTTCACAGAACTCAAAAAGGGCGTAGACAAAAAATAATCAGAAATGAAAAGGTCAACCCCGTAGTTATAATTTATTTTAAAAACAAAGTGATACATACAAGAACGTCGATATATCTTAAAAGTGTAGGTACTAGGGTTACAATAAAAAAGTTAAAAAGAAACTGAAAACCACCCTTTGTTTCTTTGTCCTTATATAAGAAACTTTTTGATCTATCCTCATATTAACATGAAAATAGTTTTGATGTTCATTAAGTGTCTGTTTAAATATTATATATTATAAGAAACTGTATAAATATAAATTATAAGAAAACCTATTTGACCTAATTGACCCTGGAGGCCATTCCTGAAAATTTCCGCTTTATTATTGCTTTATGTATATATCAGATGAATAATTTATGAATTATTATACAAGGGCACCTTGGTAAAAATCTTTTAACAATTTTATTTCTCAAAATATTGGATGGATTTTAAAAAAATGGGAGTGTCATCAATGCTGTTTTTCCGGGGTACGAAAAGTAGGGTTTTGAAAACAGTCCATCAGAGAGATAATTTAGACATTTTTCGACAACGATATGTCTGGAGCAAATAAATCGATTCCTATTAAAGTTTTTTTTACTTCCGTATTGATTAGTTTTTGGAATGCATTGGTTTAACCTTGTAAAAATAAAAAAATATATATTTTTCAGATTTCTCAAAATCTTCCTAGCCGAATTGGTCCAAACTTCACGATATCTAAGGGCAACAAAACCCTACAGAAGGCCGCTAATCGCGTTCCGATTAGTCAATCCGAACAAAAGTTATAAAAGGTTTACATGCATACCCATACGCACATACATATATACAAACATCATTGTAAAAATGTCAGAGTAGCTTCCTAGGATCTCAAAACGTAGAGATCTGGTGAAAACTCGATTCTCAAGATTAGGGGTAGAAAAATAACTGCCTAATTTTAGACATTTTTTGACTTTCAAAGCGGGAAGTTATATAAAAATTACTTTGAATGTAACTTAAAGTCGTACGAACATATATACATTTTGTACTTTTTAATTTGAATCTGAATACCTTCCTAATGATCGGCATTGAAATACAACGTGTGTACAGATAGAGGCGCAGCGTATTAGAAAGCGTTCGGTATGAATTTTGAAAAATTACCTTCTTTTAGTAAATGTACGTGTCACTCTTGCTAAATCGTTCCTAGAAAACAAAAATACAAAAGTACACAACATTGCAATAACATGCTTCACAAAAAGCATTATTCGTACAGGTATTGAATGAACGGTGGTAAATATTATCTTCATTGTTTAAAAAAAAAATTGTTAAAATTATTTTCCTTCGATCTATTAGATAAATAACGGTCATGCTTAACCAAAGAGCAAATTTACTAAACAAAGCGGCGGTAAGCCAGTAGTAACTATTTAAATAAGTAAAGAAAGGAGCAACCGGTTTTATGTATACATTGTGTGAATCTGCAACCAACCTTGGGGAAACATTAGTGAAAGCAATGTTCCCACACTTGGGAATAAAATCGAACGACGCTGGCAAAACTGCAAGCGATGCAGCTATATACCGAAATAACAAGAAATAATACAAATGTTACGATACAAATGTACAACATAGCCTACCAAAATCCTATGTAACGATTTTATCGATACTATAAAAACATAACTTTTATAAGATGTAATATTTCTCAATTATACATTTTTATTGGATATCAGAAGACAGTTTTAATAGGAAGAATAATGGAAAAATATAGCATAACTATTTTACAACAAAGCTTTCTCGTTGTACATGTAAAGCTAATTTTTTTTTATTGTTAAAAAATGTTAGTGAACATATATTTATATCTAATAAATTAATATACGACTATTAAGTGAAATTGTATTATTCAATGCTACTCACCTTTAAACGTCAATCTCATTGAATTTCAGAGTGGCGTAATCACTCCTTTGTTGCTGACTCCCTTTCCTCTGACTACTTGTTACGTTATTTTTATAACTACTATTACTTTCTTTGTTAGCACTATCTACATTCCCTATGGAATACGTGTCATATAAATGTCTATTTGAATTGACAGTATTCTTAAATTTTAGATTATGATTACCTAATGCTAGATCAGCGTAAACTAACTTTTTATGTTTCGGTCTGTCATCCTTTGGGCCCATTGTGTTATAATTTGAGTTGTAATTGTGTTCAGGGCCTAGATTTCTCGTGGAACTTGATATGTAGTTGACTTTGAGTAGTTGCAAATATGACTTCCTCTCTGAATCATTATATTCAGGCTCTGGATAATCCGGTTTTTGGTAATCGTATACGCCTACACATGAAAGCTTCTCCCGAAGACTTTCGGATTTTTTCAGTCTATTCAGTTTTTGACTATTCTTCTCTCTAGTTCTATTTAAAGTTTTGGTATAGTACTGAGTTTCAGTCGGCTGATATATCATTGGGCCTATCGTATTATTGTACGCTCTTTCTTGATCTACGGGAATTCTCTTATCTACTCTAATAGGTTGGAAATAACAGAAACTATGGTGTTTCTGTAGCGGTATTTGGAAGTTTTTCTTGTTTTTTCCTTTAGAGCTTAGGTTAGTAAAATGATTGCGCTTTTGCAGGTACTGTTGTTGGAGCAGGTTAGTATTCTGTGAACAAGTTTACTTTGTTAACATGTTGTTATATGAGGAATTAAAAATGATTAAGAGAATAAAATGAAAACATACAAAGCTTTATACCTGAGCGGTCTCATTACTAATCATTAAAGTACTCTGCTCTGAATTACTACGTTTCAGGGTTCTTTTTGGTATAGGTTTCTCTGTCAGTTTTGGTATTTGTAAAGTTTTATTTGGTGTGATTATTTGCTTTTTCTTAAACCCAACTCTGTTTATACCTTGATCGTTGAGCTGATTCACAACTGATTTGACTAAAGATGTTGAAGGAAGTATTACACATGATACAGTATTTCTTTTTGGTGTAGCACCTATTATATTTGGTTTCACAAGATCTGTCTTTTCATCGACATTTTCATCATTTGACTTATAATCTTCAAAATGAGGTTCTTTTTGTGTGACTTTTAAATCACTTTTATTTGATTTCGTTAATGTGCTTACATTAGTTTTGGTTTCACATTTTTTGAACAATTCAGCTTTAGAAACATCTTCAGCGGATTTACTAGGTCTCACAGGCGCATCAACAACATCAAATGATTTAGTGTATGAAGAGTTAATAAGAGGCATAGATAAATTAACATAAACATGATCAGATTTTGCTGGTGATGCAAATGGTGATAATTTTTTTCTTGGCGCTGGTATCGGTCTATTTAATGAATTTGTAGAATCAAAACTCTCTTCACAAACCTGTATTGAATCTGTTAAGTTTTCAAAATGTGCAACACCACTTATATCTGAATTTATTTGTAACAAGGAGGGATAGTTTTCATAAATATTATCTTCATTTGTAGTATCTTCATTATTATCGCAGTCATGATTGCTCTTATTATTGTTGATTTCATTAAAATTTTCTCCATATTCAGTGTTTGGATAGAATCTTTCTATATTACGTTTTCTAATGATTCTCATTGATTGGAATTTTGGTGGTTTTCTCTGTATGTTTCTGGTATTTAAAGAACTGAATTTTCTTGAATCTGATTCCAATACTTCTTCATCTATAGTCGGAAATTGTTTTAAGAACGACGCTTGCATTGGCGGTAAGTATGGATTGAGGAGTACCGTCTGATGCAATGGGTACATTTGCTGTATTGGCGAAAGAACCGGTATCCCATAAGTTGGTGGATACTGAGAACTAGTCGATGAATTCATAGAATAGTTTATTGTATTTTGAAGTAACGGTGGACATACGACCCTTGGTGTAAATGAAGGATTCGTTGTCAATTGTTTTTGTAAAGCTTCCATGCCTTTGTATGCCTTTTGGTTAATTTCAACTACCCGTGGTTGTATTGCTTGTACCGGCTTTGTTAAACATGACAAAATAAAACATGAAATGAAAACAAAAAATGAAATTAAAATTAATAATGGAAATTATTGATATGAGCAAAATAAAATAACAAAAATTAATTGGTGACCCGTTAACGTGGTTATTACGAAATGGATCTTCATTGATGTTATTAAATAAACTTAATTTTTAAACAATATTACCTTATTAGGGGGCTGTTGGAGACCATGGAACGGCAAATTCTCGTAGAGGCCAGGGTTGTCCGCTCCAAGGTTGCCGTTCGCCGCATTATCTACGCCATTCGTAGGTGGGCCTGATGAAGTGAATATTAAAATAATTTCATTTTTAACAACCATAAATAATTTATATTGAACTTTCGGTTTTTCACTAACTTTCTTTAAATGATATTGATAATTTTAATTATATAACGGGTCAGAAACCATTACCGATGTCCATTTCAATGAAAAAAAAATATTATGTTCTAAATAATATTATCTTCAGTGGCGTAGCTACCAGAGGGCTAGAAGGGGCAGTGCTCCGGGCCCCCCAAGTTGAGGGGGGCCCTCGAACTCAGACTTACAAATAAATATAAATTGAACTAGTAAAATTTTCATCTACATTCGGAATATCAGTAAACCAGAAACCGGGTACGCGACTTTAATAATGGTAACTTATTTAAATAATATAGGGAATTCCCAATAACAAGTCTAACGACGTTCCTAACGTTCCCAACAAGTCCAGGTGCGCGTGCTTGTAAAACTAGATAATAGTACGTCTATTAGTAAGACGAATCTGGGGTACGACGAATCTGCATTACGATAAATATGGAGTAAGTTCAATTCGGAACACGACGAATACTGAATACTGTGCTTGAATTTGGTGCTGGGGTTTGGGATCCGAAGGAAGAGAAATATACTCTTATGATAGAACGAGTCCAGCGTAAATTCGCCAGGTTTCTCTACAAGAGGAAAGACGGTTATTACCCCTTTTTTACCTTCTTTATTCATCTCTGGCATGGTAGGACTTCTTACGCTAGAGCTCAGACGCATGCTCCTACTGTTCATACATTTCATAATTTTATTGCGTAACCAAGCAGATAATCCGTGTGTTCTATCGCGGCTACACTATTAGGTCCCGCAGAACTATACTCGCGTAGAGCAGCATCGGCAGTACCAGTTGTTATCGTTGTCTGACGACTTGCGCATACGTTAGGCTAACAATACACCTACGGCGAGAGCTAGAGTAATAAACTCCTTTCTAAACGAGGTAAAAAATGCCGATATATATGCTGATCCTATTAGATGTTTATACAAGTCTGCCGTATTATATTTAAGTAAATTATAATTGTAGATTTTTCTTATTTTCTTAGTTCTAGTTTTTTAACATTGTGAACGTTTTGGGTTAGCTGTAAGCTCACAATTGTTTATTTAAATAAGTAAATAAAATAAAATACGGTTTCAAATAGTTTAGTTAGGGCCCCACTTAATTTTTTGCTCCACGGCCTTTGGTTACCTAGCTACGCCACTGATCTTTATAGAATTCACAGTTCAAAGAAAACAATAGACAAAAAGAAAATAGTATCTACAAGAAGACAGTAAAATAAAAGATTTTTTGGAAAGATAATAAGACTTCCGCCGATCTTATATAGATAAAATTGTAATGACCATGCAGAACTTACTGTCGCCAGGTTTTTTACGTTTCCTCGTTAATCTCGAAGGTTCTTTTAAAGGCTCTACTGTAGCAGTTGCCGGACCCATTCTATCAGGTCTTTTAAATGACACAACTAAAACATGCAATTATAAGAATAAATGCAATTAAAACTCAAGAATGCAAGAAAAATGCTAGAAATAAAGCCGTTTAAGGAAAAAATATAAGCCTTGAAGAAGCAAAATGCAAGTGCAACGTGCGAATATGCAAAAACTTTGTGATTTAAAAAAGCCATTTTTTAACTTCTGAAATGTGTAACAATGTTTAAGGAACATGAGAAATATATGAGATGGACAGTTGGACAGGATGGAACTAAATAATTTTAGAGCAATGAAGATGTTTGATTGAGCGACGATTTGGGGGGCATTCTAAGTAAAGACTTTTGATTTAGAAATATATATTAGACTCGAGATAACGCAAATGTGACTTGTGTCATTTCAGTTAAAATTTGACATCCACTTTACGTTAACCAAGTTTAAAGGTAATTGAATTGATTTCACTTAATTTATAAGATGGGATCTGGATGGTTACATATTGTATCATAGATTAATACCAGAGTGCCTGCTTGTAATTGCCCTCACTATAATCAATTAATAATAAATATAATATGTTTATCGCGATTTGCATCAATAACTGTTAATAATAAATAAATGATGACACCAAGGAGCTAAAACTTTTGATCCATCTCACATATTACTGCATAAGCATTTATGTGAAACGTGTGTTATAATGTAACAACTACCTCCTTCAGTAACTATAACATTCGGTGTCTCGCTCTGAAAAAACGACCTAATCCGTTTCTTTGGGAGTCCATAACCAGATTTATTCATGTTCATTAAAGAGACAGCTCTTTTGTTTGATTTGTTTATCTTCTTATATTTTCCGCTGTCGTCATCTGAGTCGTCGCTTCTTTTCCTCCAATGTTTTAGCATTCCCGTTACTACATTCTGCGTATGCCGCCTTGGTTTTCCATTTTTCTTTGAGTACTCAATTTTAGAGGGTGATTTGTCACTGTTTTCCTTATTTTTATTCCTTTCTAACAGTCCTAAATTACTTTCTTCAGCCTCATTAGCTTTAGTTGCATTTAAGTTTTCAAGCCTTGCTTGATTTTTAGGACTGAGTGTGTGATTAGAATTTACATGTACTAAAACACCAGGTTTTAATGGCCATTTATTGGGTGTTACTACAGTTTGAACTTTATCTCCATCAATTTTGGGTTCAGGCTTTGGTGTAGTTGTTTGACTTGCCATTTCAGATTTGCTTACTGATCTATTTACATTAATGGTTGCTTCTAGCTGTGATAAGCTTGCCTGTAGATCACTTGTGTTTTGTCTTTCGTTAAATTTGTTTAACTCTAAATTGTGGGGGTAAGTATGCGAATCGACGAGTCTAGTTCTATCTGATGATTTCGGACTAAATGATAGATTTATACGCGGCGACAAAGCGGGCAAAGCCTGTGATATAATTGACTGGGCTATGGACACCTCATTTAAACAGCCACCATCCGGACTATATCAAAGTAAACATGAAAACAAACAAAACATGTTAGGAGCATGCGGTGATATGGAATGGTTAGTAATAAAAATAATAATGCAATTAAATTAAATATTAATATAATCAAGATGACTGATTTTTTTTTGTTTTTATTGCCGTGATTCGATTTATATAGATAAATCATAAAATACTTAAATAACGAATAACAATAAAATTTTTAATATGTTACAGAGAGTATAAATACAAAAATTTAAACATCAATACATATATAATTATGACGATCAATTATATATAGAACAGAAGTTATAAGTAGCTAGAAGAATGCTTTCCAAAAACTCTTCATGCAGTGACAAATACATCGAATACTTGTTAATATTTAGTGTTTATAATCTACTGATTTAAAATGCTACTAAGATCACACGTTTATTTTGCAAAATCTCAAGAAATGTGTCAAAACATAGCCGAAAGTCAGTCATTGATCTGCTCAGCTAATCGATAACCCAAACCTAAAATGAAACATTCAAAACTTCCCTTTCAATCGGTACACAAGAGTGCTTTTTAGATATAATAGAAAATCACGCTTTTAATCTAAAGGAAAAAGTAGCTGTCCAGTTGACTGTAAGCTTCTAAGATCATATCTGAAGAATCTAAACGATCTTTTTCTTACGGATGTTAAGAAGAGAATGGCTTGGCACTGATTGAAAGTAGGCTTTTGAATTTTTTATCTTAAGATTAGGTGACACTAGTTTGGTGCTGAGAGACAATTTCGTGACAATAAAAAAAAGAAAAGCATTCTCCATCTATGAAAGAAAAAACCAAAACCAAAGTTAGACATGTTATTTGATATACCTGAACTATTTATCGTAGTCAGTCTCAGAACATCTGGGGTTAGTGCTGTTAGGAACCTATGCAGGAATAGAGAACAAGGCTTCGTCAGATATATTATGGGAATGAATTAGACAATTGATATGTGTTAACGGAATCGGAACTAATACATCCGCAACCAATCTTATGCAAAAAAACACGTTCGGATAGTTTTAACCGTCATTCTGGGAGACCTACATTTCTACTTTTAACCACATCTATCAACACCGTCAAAGCCTTTACTAATTTATAAGAGCCTTGTCATCTGTGCTTTGTGAAACCTAGGATTAGAGTCCTCAGCAGCTGGTTTATCAAGATGGGTCGCGGATATACTAACATTAAAGAAATGTAAATATAACCTTGAGATAATGATGATGAGATGAGTAACCGGTCGGTGCAGAACCTGTACCGATTAGGACGAAGGGCTCACATCTATAACTAACCAATATAAAAGTCCTATATGTATATTATACTTAGTGTGTGTTAATTTGTTAGGAGTTAGCAATTCTAGTTAATAATCGTGCTACAGCTAGAATGTTACTTCTAGAAGTTTAAATTAGGAAAAATAACTAAATCTGACTAGGAACTAATACTGAATAAAAAATCTCGCCAAATACAGCCAATGGTCCAAACATATCAGACAGTGATTTTCAAATTGTTTAACGGTAACATTTTTCTGCATTAGTGCGTGAATGATATAATATATAAATAAATAAAATACTGATTTCAATTTTACTGAGGCAATCAAAATAACCTTTTGACGACTGCTAATAATTACACTTTATTTAAGACACACGTAATTGTGTCTGAAAAGAACAGCAAACATTTCAATAACCAATTAAAAATGTAAGAAAAAGGAAAAAATATGTATATCCCTGATAATCACAGTTCTATTAAATTTAGAATATAACATGTTCTTATTAATAATTTAAATAACTTTTCAAGAATACAGAAACGTAATTGAAAATCACTGTGGTAGCAATGTAAGCAAAACTCAAGCACACTGTATTGACCTTGAGTTACTGCATTGGCACAACTAAGGGTGACCTCGAGGGTGGCATAGACAGTGTATGCCAAGAGTCAGCTCGGACCAAAGGCGTAGCTGCGTGATCAAAGAAAGAAACACAGAAACAATAACTAATATACTAATACATATACATACATATATATTATGAGATATACGAATTAGCACTAATCACAAATAAAACAATACGGTGCGTATACACACATAAATATTCCATACTGGGAGAAAAATAATCGTGAAAATTATAAGTCGTAAAGGAGGAAACTTGATTTTTAAATCTAAGTTATGTTTTGGGTACTATGTCTACAGTATCGACTAATGTAGGTTTTATGATTATTTTCAAAGTATGACACAGTTACAAATATATATTTCATTCATGTAATTGAAATAAACAGACAAATATAACTAAGTGAGGAGTAGTAAAAATAGCTGCTAATAAAAACTGCAACACAAAAAAATCATAAAGAAATTCATGATTTTTATATGTTCTTAAATTGTAGGAAAAAAAACAATAATGTGCATTCATGTAAACTTCTATAAGTATTTTTATACGTATATATTGTAACTGGTACCTTGGAGTTTGAAATTGGCGGTGTGCTCTCTGACAAAATATCTTGTTGGATGAGTTGTTCCACAAAAATCAGGTTATTGCTTATTATGTGCAATATTTATAACGGACTGCTATCAATATTAATTATTTTAAAGGAATATCTCACAATATTTAACCAATTATACAGACGTTTGTAAAACAACAACAACAACAATAATTATTCGAGTATAATAAAGTAATTATCTATTATTGTTGTAATTTTGTTACTAGTCTCACGCCAATCATTCTCATCTAATAAATAATGACTAAAATGTCGACACTTACTTCTCTCGCTCCTCCAATTCAACAGGATTGTTATCTATATTATTAATTATTAGTTTTTGTATCAATCCGAGTTAATATGCGGCATCCATGAAAAGGCAAATAAACAAAAAACAACAATTAGAAAATATAGCAACAATTAGGTGTGACATAAACAACTCGTTGAACAACATACATATATGAGTAATTAATATTGAAATTGGGTATGTTTATAGACAAACCAATAACAACAACAACAGTTAACGAACAATTGCATTCCAACGTCGATATGATAAGTAACTAATGGGTGAATTGAGAACCCATAAAAACAGACAATTAAGTTTTTAGGCCATGCAACGTGTAACATAAAATTTTGGTGTAATTCAAACAGTCCAGCTTATATATGGTGAGTGATTAATATCTTGTACTTGACTATGTGAAAGCAAATATAGAGCGAAGGTATTGTCACTCGTCAATACTAGTTACTTAATTCAGATTTATATTTTATATTGTAAATGTAACAACGAATTTGACAATTGGACAATGTTCAATACAAACTGGAAGTTGTATTCGTCAGTAGCCATTGTTACCTTAAATTCAGAATACGGTAAATTGAGTTTTGTAGTTTAGGTCTGGACATGTTAGGTCAGGTTATGACTATAGTGCCTGGCCGTCGCGGTAGTGAACTATAGTTATAACCTGAGTCCTGATAATTATATCAATGACAAAAAAATTAATGTACACTAACCCTTTGCTATATTATTCTAAAGATCTCAAAATAATTGATATTAATGACTCCAAAATTTTACATTGGTATGATTTTAATGTAATTGTAATTTATAACTGTATACATACATTTGGATTTAGCTCGCATCCGCCTACATATGTAGATTATAATGATGCAGATAGTCACGGTGATCACCAGTACGGCGAGAGCGATCGCGGCGATCAAAATGAGTTTCTGCTGATCCTTCCACCAGACCTTGTTGCCTGTGAAGCATTTGTAGAATCAGATTAAAAAAATATATATGTTGACTGTTCGTCCTATTCAAAAACATATTATGAATAACTATTAATAGATTCAAATGTAGTTTATGGTAAAGTGTTAAAAAATGCATAATAACTACTTTATATGTTTTATTCCCTTTAGTAGAATATAGAATAGTTTAAGGCAATATTTTTAGATGTAGGTTATTACGACTCATTAGTATGGATTACTATGGATATCAGTAGTATGAGTCTGGTTTTATAGGTGTATAAAAATAAACATATTTTAATATTAAGAAAGAAAAAAAAGTAACTTCACGCCTATAATCCCCGAAGAGGTAGGCAGAGGAGTGTAATACTACACTCCCACGTTTCACCAGTTA
>DWEO01000093.1:0-12087 GCA_018245995.1 Pyrrhopyge telassa croceimargo
CCTTGGCAAACGTAACGTAGGACGCCCTCCGGCTAGGTGGAGTGACGATATACGCAAAGTGGCTGGCAGCGGTTGGACGCAAGAGTTGAAGATCAAGCTCGGAGGTGTACTGTTGGAGAGGCCTATGTCCAGTGGACAGGAATCGGCTGATGACGATGATGATGAAGAACTGTATATTGATGTAATTAGCTATTCTAGTATAAAATAAAGATAAATTTACTACGGAACCTGTCACGATTCTCCTTTTAATCATTGATTTCCAGTCCTGTATTTCCTATTACGAAGTCTGCTTTTAGTTAATGTTGATTTTATATGTATTGCATTTTAACGGACATATTTGACATAGATTTCATAATAAAATGGTTAATATATTATAATAAAAGACTGAACCCACTTGCTTCGTTCTGACAACTCTCATTGGGCCAGCCTACCAGAGATCGGCCTTAACCCTTCTCACGCGTAGAGACCCGTGACCAACATTGAAATTATTAAAGGGCCAACTGTGAGTGTGAATTGTGAAAACGATGATGTTCAATAATGTACGATAACCTTTTATTTATAAACTTTATTTTATTATATGTAATCTCCAAAGAGGTAGGCAGAGGAGTGTAGTACACTCCCATGTTTCACCAGTTACGTTTACGTCCCATTATGGAATAGGTGGTGAGCCTGTTGGCATACACCGGGCACTAATCCGGACTCGGCCCCTACTAGAAGTTCTAAATTAGAAAAATCTCATTGTACCTGACGTGGGATTGGAATCGCGGCCGTGCTTGCGACCAGCGGGGCAGTCTTACGTAACGATTACTACGAGTAAGGATTACTTCAGCTTGTCTAAGTCCACTGCTAGACCTAGGAATCCCATGAGGTGTTTGACTCATAATCTCAATCCTGGATATGCGGGTTGGGAATCCCAGACCACTGCTTCTTACACCGCATACGCTGCTGCCCGTCTGTGCCCAGGAGCAGCTGTGCAGCACACCGCAATCTGCCAGCCATAACTTATTAAGCAAAACCTTACATATTAAGTAAAACACCCATTAAGTAAACAAAGCTACTGGCTTTTCAACCTAAATAGTTGGGGATTAAGTGCAAATCATTACAAACAGCTCCAATAAATCATTGATTCTCCTCAGACTGTATAGAAACTTGTGATGGCTCCAACATGAGATTACATGTAAGTTGCATAGAGCGTATGATTGATCGACGTAATACTCGTACCCAGGAGACTGGCCTGGGGTATAATAATGATTAACCTAAAATATAAAATAAATCACAAAGGCCTTTGTGGTACCATCAATCACGATATTAAAGTAGCCAGGACTGTGCATTTTGATGTGCAGAGCTTAAATCGTGGCTGGCACATAAATCACTAACGGTCATAGTTATAGATGATTCAAGCTGTTTTAAAACTGTAATAGGATTGGTAATCAGTGAAATGGATGTGCGTGTGTGCAGAAAGGTAGGAATATAGCAAAAGATCCCCAAATCGGATGTTCAGCGTTGGGATTGTGTGCACAAATTGCGTGACCTACGGTCTAGTAGTGCACTGAATCAGGCTTAGACTACTTACCCCGTAAGGGAGCTGGCGTGATACAATTATTATTAATTACGGGGAATTGCAAAAAGTATCCAACTCCAAGAAAGAGTGACGTCAGTAATTTACCTACAATTTTTACTGTGACTTATAGAGTATTGGGCATACAACTTTCTCACATATGAATAGACTGACGCATACTGTGACTCAGCTTCTTTAATTTCGATATAATTAGGAATAAATCAAATTGTATTAGTAAAGGCGTAAGAGTAACTTCTCAGAAACCTATTGTTATAAGATTTATGTTTTTTCTCTTTGAGTCATCGTTTAATACGTTCAGATTACGCATCTTTCGGGAACGGGTCACGTGGTGTCGAACAAGAAATAATAATACTGTACCATAGCTCCCCCACGAGGATCCTCTCTCATGGGTGCCATTGACGACGCACACAAAAACTGGTGAATTCTTTAACGCTTAAGAGGCAAGGTTGGTACTTGAATGACTTCGTGACAACAAGATTTATTATTTAATACCAAACGTGTTGCCATTTACAAACCGGGGTGTACATGCGAAAAAATATATATTACATAAATTTATACCAAACAATTAAAATTTATAACACAAAATTTGATGTCTTATCTTCTAAAAAGTAACCATAGGCGTATAAAAGGATCCTCTTTTGTCTAATAATGAAAAATCTTTGAAATGCACAGTACGTTCCCGTTTATGCGTTTACCGTTCCGTTCTGGCCGTATATAAGTTTGACCACAGTGTAGTAAATCATTGTGTGTAAGGGCCCAAAAATATCAAGCCGGTTAATTTATTACGTTCATTTGGTTCGCGATGGCGAGGCGTGGTGCAGTAGACTGGTAGCCGCTTCATTAACAGGAAACTGCCGACATGGTTTGCATGCGCAATAACCGAGCCGACTACGTGCATGTTAGGGTTAGCGGAGAATTAAAATAAATAAATGAATATTCTTCGGAAAAAAATATTACTTAAATAAATCAATTTTAGCCTCGGTAGAAACGTAACAGGGTTTTTAAAAATTACAGGGTTTGTAGTCATTGATGTATTTTACGCAAATGTATTGCACTAGTAATCATTATTTATAGCTTTCTCTGTGATCATTACAAGTTTGTATTACTAAGAACAATAATTATAATTTTCTGAAGAATTATCATCATCACCGTATCTCAGTCCACTGTTCGGGATAGGCCTTCTACAATGAGCGCCATCGCGCCCAGTCCTCGGCTTGGCGCATCCAGCTACTGTCTGCAGCTTTTTGCATATTATAAAATGCCTATATAAACAGATCCTACAAGATAACTGACTAAAAATAAAATAATAATTAAACCTGTGATATTATTTCATAATTTTTACGACCACTTTGGTAACCGCGCGTTTATCACTATAAATACATCAATGCAACCAATTTAGTTACAAATATTTAAAAAACTAATGGTTTGATGAGGTGGGGTATTAAAAAACATTATTATTTTTTTATCATTAATAATTTTACTTTTTTGTGCTCATGATTTGGTTAAAAAAGTATGTAGAGTTTTAAATACCGAGAGATACCACTGTTATCCCTTACCGTGAGTGGCAAATTATCACATGTTTGATGTTGTTTGATTAAAAAAAAACTTTCACAAATCGACAGATTATTAAAATTAGAATTTTTTGGGAACGCTGGCAGCCCTAACGGTATCTCCGAGTCACGACGTTACTAGCCGGCCGACCTAGCCCATCTTGATGATCAACGCATCCTTATACAGATTCACGATAAATCTGCACGATCTCGGAAACCAGCGACTAATGACCTCATGTTTGGTTCTGATAAAAGGTCATTAGGAATACCAAGTAGCCTAATGTCGGGTCGACAGATGATAACAAATAACGTCTTAACGATATACAACATTTTTTTGTTGTTTTCTAATAATTTGTATCTATAATTGGCGTCACATTTACCAAATTACTTTATACATATTATGTACATATTCTATTAGTAATTGTGATAAACACTGGTATAGCAACACTTTAAATAAACAAACGTTGCTTTGATTTAGATGCATTTTTATAAACACAACATTTAACAAATCTCTTTTAACATTACTATTATTATTAAAAATACGCATATAAAACTACAATTTGAACGCTATTGTGTGAAACCGAAACGTTAATTGGAATAAAATGTACTACACAAACTTTTAATGATATTTCATTCAGATACACTCCTACCAAACGGTATAAGAGCACAATTGGATCTACGTATCAATGTGTAGGCGTGATCGTCGTAAAGAATCGAGTGTGCATCATCACGCTGGGAGGTAATGGTCGTGTGGAAGTGACAGAGAAACCCGAGTCACGTTCGCAAGGACAGCCATTGTCTAGGAAGGATGTGAGTAGTTGACGATGCGACATGTTTTCCTATACGGCGCAGTACGCGAACGACGCGTATACAGAAGTGATCAGTTACTACGAACAAATGTGCTGGTGAATTGCAATGCGGTTGGCGTGGAACTTGAATTGCGGGGTGCGATAGGCAATGATGAGAATACGCAGGGACCTATTCAAAAAAGAAGAAAGGAAGAGGACGAAAAGAGAACAGAAAAAGGGAGCAAGGAAAGTGGAAAGGCAACCGTAATATAACCATAATTATTCGAAATATGCAATATACAAACAAATATGTGAACCAAAATAAAACGTTAATTTGTTACATTTAAGTTGTCAATGTCAAATACACAATAATCTATGGCCAAACAGCATAGTATAGATTTATGGAGGTTTACTCCTTGACATGTGAACGTCAACAGCGTTCAAGTTTGACATTCAATGAATTACGGTCCAATTTCGACAGCTAGTGGACCATTAGTAGATATTAATGTATATCAATTTTAATTCTGTTCTAGTAACCTGCTGCGGTAAGAGATTGCCACAAGTGCTGGCAGCAGATACTGAAATCAATCTCCTCAGTCGTGAGCTATCAATCATAACGTAGGGTTCTATTATCTGGCAACGACTTCCGACACTTAATCTTATTACGTAAATGCATTTGTTGCACCGTCACGGTGTCGTCATAGCTGTTTAGGATTGCATTACGCGTGGGTATGATCACTTTTTATGTTCGGTGTCCGAAACAATCAAGTGTGATTAGACTGGCCCGGTGATTCAGTGGTTGGTGGAACCGACCGTGGAGTCGGGATTCTGGGTTCGATATACATCCGTGTCAAATGTAAAACATTTGTTCTGTGTTTGGGTGCAAAAAATCACTGTATCATATCTGTATAAGTAAATATTTATGGTATTTGTATGAAAATATTTGGCTTGACTGTCTGGTTATAAGAAAAAAAAATGTAAACTCAACAGACTAACCACCTATTCCAAAATAGGGCGAATATTCCATAAACGTAACTGGTGAAACGTGGGAGTGTACTACACTCATCTGTCTACCTCTTTGGAGTTTAAAGGCGTGGTGTTACGTAATTGTTGCCAACCCAAGTACAAAATCACAGTTTATCCAAATGTGTTGTGCTAATACGGGTGTTATATAAGTCAACATGTTTTCGGTATTTTCACAAACTTCATCTGATTCTAATTCAAATTCAACTTTCATGTTATGACTAGGTGACAAGAATATTGCAGTCTCATACGATTATATTTAAAGTTTGTAAGTTGGTCTGTGTCATTGTACTTTATTTTTTTTATTTGGAGCTGACAGCGAGTCATTCTAAGCAAAAACATGAACATAGTCATTAAATTTTGCGAAACTACAAGTAATTCTGTAAAAATATTTCGCAACGAATTGTCTTTTACCACAACCGCGGCGGGAGTAAATTGCACCGTGTGCTTAGCGTTCTCGACTGAAATCTTTTGTATAATTTCAACCCTAAAATGTATAGAAATATAGCACGCTTCACCAAAGTACAGTATTTATCATTGCAAAGTATCAGATAAACATTAATGTATTGTCGTATGTTTAAACGTAACAAACGTAAGTTCAAGTCTGTAATCCCCGAAGGGGTAGGCAGAGGAGTTTAGTACTACACTCCCACGTTTCACCAGTAACGTTTAGATCCCAATAAATGAATTTGTGTGCCAACATGATTCACTATTATTGTCTTATGTTTCCGACCATTACAATATTATTCCTAATTAGTTATGAATGAAGCGTGTGAAATAAACATTGACATAAATGCAAAATGAACTTGTGTATCAAGTTTATTCACTGCAATGATTTAAATTTTCTCTTGGCACTACACAGGTGTATTTAAGTATATTGCATATTTACACTACCATGTACCACTACATTGAAGATGTTGAGTTGAGTGAGTTTTGTTTTTGCATTTGAACGGTTCGGTGATTGTGATAAGTCATTGGACGAACTTTTTTACGATCGTTTGTTTAGTTTGCTAATACGACTCACGCGAGTGAACAAATAATTTAATCAAATACGGGAGCTGTTTAAACTGAATCTGACCCTATTTTTGGTGAACACCAGTACACATTGTTTGGTCCGGTTTGAGACCATTGTAATTATCAACATGCAATCGCGTAGTTCGGCGTCGGCGGGTACTGTTACAGCGTCGCGACTCACTCCAATCGAGATTTATTTATTTTTGTTAGTTAAGTGTATCATGCTCTACCGACTGAGCTAGCCGGGCTAGACTGTGTCCGTCTGTCCGTGTGTCCGATATATGGCAATAAGCTCACCACCTACTCCATAATGGGACCTAAACGTAACTGGTGAAACATGGCAGTGTAGTACTACACTGCTCTGCCCACCTCTTCGGGGATTACAAGCGTGATGTTAAGTTTTTTTTGCTAGTTAGATTTCTTAAAAAACACACACTTAGACTTAGAATGACTGCACTTCAAAAGAAATTACCACCTTGCCGTTCAATCTTCATCACAACCAATCATTACCTTTTACATGCACGCGTAGTTCAACCCTAATAATTTCGTAATTATCGAACTTTTGTTTTTGTTGAGTACATTTCTTAAGAAACGTATTCACAAGTCTCGGAATGCTTGCACTTGGCAACTCACTACAAGCCCGTTCAATCTTCATCACCACCGATCATTACATTTTAACGGACTCGTGAACTTTGACGCTAATATTAACATTGATTTGTGGCTTGCGACGTTCTAAAATAAATTTGAACTGAAATGTTTATGAGAAATATCATGAAACGTAACAAAAAAGTAACATCACGCCTGAAATCACCGAAGAAGTAGGCATTCCATGAAACATTTAAAAAAATATGACTAGAGTTTTCTTAACGTCGATACCCCGATACCCTCCTGAGTTAGCCTAAGTTAGATGGAATATTATTTATATAGGTTTAACAAAATTCAATATTGTAATAAATAAAACTGACTATTAAATCAATCACTCCACCAATGGAATCTTCGAGACGCTTCATAACTGTATGCAATCGAGTGACGATTGCTTTATAAAAGTGATAATATATATGCAATGAATTAATTACCCATTCTGTCTTATCAATAAATTGAAACACAACTGAGTTCCAGCACTACGTTTTATCGATATAGCTTTCGTGCATCGATAAGCCAATGCGCATTGACGATAAGCGTTTTTGAGATGAATCATCGGATGTGCCATGAGGTAATATCGAAAAGGAGGAGTTAACGGCCTTGAGTTGTTTCTGTACATCATAACGAAGTCGTTAAACCTGTTGGTTCAATGCCGATTAATGACCTCACTTAGGAATTATACGGGGCGCTGTATTAAATTAATTATACTTTGCTAAAATCCTTTATCATCCAATGTAATAGGAGTGTAATCGCATTTTGGAACAATCTTTGTGATAGGTGTAATAGCATCTTGGAATAATCTTTGTGTTAGGTCGTATACTGATTGATAGGGGAGTTAGAAGTCTCTGAAACTGGCGTGGGTGTATGAAAATAATGACGAATTTGGAAGCCGCACGTCATCTCTTTAAGGGTAAAAATCTCTGGCATTCGGTACTCTGCCTATCCTGTAAAGGACCGGGCCTGTCGATATAATGATACTAATCGTTAAGAATATAAGAAAACTGGTAAAAAATACGAGAAGAAAAACGTTAGAAGAAAAACATAATATAAGTAATGTTTATTCAAACGTCGTTGGACTATAGTTGAACGCATACATTGACTCGATGTCCGCCAATATAAAGAACGCATCGCGTTTAATATTTATGAATCTTATTATATTTGTCACCGCCGATGTATTTTTATCCTCGGGCGGTTTAGAAACGCACAGATAACAGAACAGGAGTGACTGGTATATGCACATACTTGTATTTCTTTTTCTACTTCAAGTTACACGCTTGAGAAATTGCCCTGTCTTTATTTCGTTGAACCTAACCTCGAGAGGCGACCGTTAAAGTTGTAATATGTGTAAATTGCTCTCGGTTCTAATGGACAGAATTTTTGACCAATCATTTATATTGATTCGTCCGAATAACACGTTTAATGGATCGTATGGACGAGGTTTAAAGTCATTTTGTATCTGTGGCCAAGTAAAATGAAATAGACATTCAGGTTCAAGGGTAAGAAAACCCTACGTTCAGGTCTCAACTTTCGCGGCGAATTCTAAGACAAGCATTCCAACTTGATACTTAAAGCTACTCGTAACCTCATAATTTTCCCTCTTAAAAAAACTATACCGATTGAAAAAAGTCGTACCTATCTGTGGTTTGGAATTTTTAAACAAAGCGTGATTGTACTAAGCGATTAAGATAAGCGCACACTGACATTATTGTTGGAGGACCTGGCCGGCGGTGAGTGTTGCCAACATTACCATTGTATACGGTGTTGCGGGTTGCCATAAAGAAAAATGGATACATCACCACAAATCGGTTAAATACGGGTGCGGAATGGAAAGCGCATAACTAATGTGTATGAGGTGTAAACAATAGCATCCTTATTTGGTATTTTGGCTGCGGTTTGCCATTGGTGTCATACTTTACGTACTATAAAAGTGAGAGACATATTCAGCATATTTATTTATATTTACGCATGCATGTGTAAAATATTTATACCTGTATGTATGTGTGTGTATTTATTTATATGTATCTCTCTCTCTGTGGATGTCCTCGTGTGTATATTCTTCTTAACAATAATTGAAAACTGTGTTTAAACTTGAAACTGCGAGACTTGTTTTTTAAAACGCGTTTCCTGCAAACTTACAACATAAAATAATGATGTACACATACCCATATAAAAGTTAACGGAAGTGCTTATACAGCATGGTATAAAGCAAATAACAATTACATAGAAGTGGATCTTGTTTAATAATGAGTTTATGAACTGAAATTGCATCGTGTTGGTGGTAAAGGCTTTATTGTAGCTTTTTGTGATGCTTCCTGTAACAGTTCACTGACCATACGTCTAGTTTTCCTCGGATATCGTTTTATTACAGAAAAGTTTTATAATTTCTGTTATTAAAACTTATTTTAGTGTTATTGTAGCTTTAATTAAACTCAATATATGTTGACCTTAAATGGATATTATAATTCGTCATATACATATCATGCATAAATTTATATCTGTCCGAAGAATAATACAAATCGAAGCTTTACGCCAACTGGTTTAATAAAGTCCAAAAATGTTTAATCTTTACTTTTTTTATGATACCAAACATCATTACAATTTTTTGTACCAGTTTCTCATTTTATTACTGTTACAATAATTATTCTGTTTTGTTATAAAAACAGCTAAAAGTTGTTCATTCAAGTTCATTTGGAATCATTTAAGACTTTAGTGTGTAAAGGAAATATATAACATGAACTTTATAACATCATTTTAGGTTTTATACTCTTCCATGTACTTAAAAAGTTGTTTCAAATACGTTTAAAAATTAAGGTAGCCAGTGTATGAAAGTTTTATGTCCAAGGTTCAGTGTATGAATGTTTTATGTATTCAGCCAATGAAATGTACTAAATGTTCCTTTCGGTAAATTACAATTGCGTAATATAACATATTTATTAATTCATGTCCTCAATTAACAGATTTTATTTTGGAAGTTTCCAAGTTCGAACGCCGATATGGTGGTACTAAGTAAGAACACCACTTTGCTGTATCGTTTTTAAACGAACCCAGGCCGACGACCTTCGCTGTCCGTGAGACATTTGAGTAGCGATTAACTTAGCATTTCTTCGAATCTTATTGATTGTCAGCCTTTTTTTTTGTTAAAGCATTTCTGTAAGAAATGTTTGCAACTTGCCTGTAATGATTCAGTTTTATCAAAGTTTAAGGATTACTATTGACTGGCAGCCTTTTTATGTTTAGGGATTTTTGTTCGAAATGTTATATCGGTTGCTCATAAAAATTCCGTTTTAATCTAAATTGAAACAACAGTTAGACATTTTAAAATCAGTGTCGTGTGTAACATTTGTCGTACTCGAAACAAGTTTTTAGTTCGTCACTGTCAATTGACGTAAATTTGACAAGTATCTAAAATCATATGTTTGTGTCATCTTGAACAAATACAGGAATGAGTTTAAAAACTTAACCTGGTTATAATAATCAGTAATAGACCATAAATGCTCGAAAGATTTTTTAGTAATTGATGCCATCTGTCGGTTTTTACGTCAATTTGACAAGTTTCTAATCACTTTGCCCAAATGAAGGAATGAAATTTAAAATTTAATATGTTTACAATAGGTTACCAAATATAAGTTCTCTAAGGAGTTAATGTTGATTTTTTTATTTAGCAATAGGCTCGCGAGACTGCTATCACACCTGATAGAAAGCAAGATGCAGTCTAGGATGTAGCATGCTTGCCTCGGAGTTGCCTATTCACTCTTGCCTTGAACAATTCCAAGTTATACGAATGGAGAAAAATAGTTAATTTTTGACGTCACGTTTCACGTTTACTCAACTACTCATAGTATCTAAATTCACGTTGCTATCAAAATAAACGAAGGAAGGAATGAGTCTAAAACTTTAATCAGTTAGTAAAGACAGTAACATATTATGTCTTAAGACCTGGCACGATAATAAAACAATATGTTGTCAACATTATCAACAGTACTTTGTTGCGCACATAAATGTTTGTATAGCAATGAAATTAATGTAGAAAAGTACAAAATGTACGATAACAATGTCAGACGCGTGAGATGTTAAATGATGGGCACAAGTGATGAATGAATGGGAACTGCAGTTAAATGATGTCAAAAGATAATGAAAAACGAAAAATACTAGAATGTTAATGTATCATCTCTACACAGCCAGAGTAAAGTAGCAAAACTAAACGCGTGACACATCATTCAATATTTTTTCTACAAATTCATAAATCAAAATGGCTACTTATTTGTAATGCTGTAGATTAAACAAATAATTTATTTCATTAAGCAAACGTTTAGAAGTATTTTTAAAATTAAATTAAATTAAACGTTAAATCATTGCCTTTTTAACAAAATGAATAACACAATGAGGTATCGTAATATATCTTCAAGGTTCTATTTTTGTTTTATGAATTACGAAATGTACTATGACAGTCTGGTTATAATTAAGAACGTTGTTATTTAGCAAACGGTTATTTGACGTTATTTAGCCACTGCTGCTGATTTACGAAGTATGTCTATGTACAAAATTAATGATTGCCTACTATCATGTACAGTATAGTATTAGCCTTAAATATAGCGAATAGTAACATATGAAATATATCAATTATATACCTATACTAGTAAAATAGTATATACAATAATTTTAGTCTAAAATAATTGTAGTTCTACCTGGATCCCGATAATGTCTGAAGATTAAGTTAGCGTATTCTTCACATAGCCGTGTTGTAAAATAGTCGAATCGAACAATGTGTATATCGTTTTCGACAGAAACACGTCGAGTGATTATTATTAACATAGATAGTGTTTTCGATAGCAATGAAAAAAATAAAAATTCACAGTAAAATAAGGTGACGATACGTCATTAAATTCGATTTTATGATTATATTCTCGGTTGCTACATATTTTCGTATTTCAGTGTAGTTTTGCTGGCATTATAAAAGAAATCGACCAATCAATCGTTTGCAATTAAATTTATACATGGTATAAGTATCGTGATCCGTCGATTTTTTTTATTCGCATCATAAGTTGACGATGATCCGAATAAAAATATATCGATAAGATATGACGCTAAGACGAGTAAATTGAAGCGATTTGAAAAGATAATTACTGTAGCTGATAGACTCAGTTTCTGAGCAACTTTTATTGCTCAGAAAATGAGAAACCACGACTGAGCCACGAACTAGCATGGAGGAGCAATTATTGAATTATGTATTATATAATCCTGTCTCTATTTCTACCTCTTAAGGGATTACGATTACATTTATAACGTAATAATACCTCTTGGAGTAGATATTTTGTAATTAATGTACTGTTTATACTCTTTTAAAATAAAGCTGTACACAAAAGCCGAAATTAATACTAATGGACCTTTTTACCATTCAAGCAAAGGTATATTAACAAACAAATAAAATTTCAACCTTATGCTTGTGTCGTTTGTGTGACGTACACTGGTACTCGTCTGTGATGTATGAATG
>DWEO01000094.1:0-12078 GCA_018245995.1 Pyrrhopyge telassa croceimargo
ATTGATGTGAATAGTTTGGGATCAAATGGCTGTGTGTAAATTTATCCCAAGGTATTTAATATTAGAGTAGACATAGCGCTTCTATTACGGTTATCGTATCAGCAACGTATACAGTATCGATTGTGTTATATATAGTTATTTAAAAAAAGTCTTGGTGCCCTGTGCCTACCCAGCAAAGGACCTAGCTCTATTGTTATAATAATAGTAATTCTAAACCATCCTCCAACTGTCGAAACTGAGTAGAAAAACAAATCACCCACAAAAACAAATTCATTAAGACCATGACTTATTTGTATCTGTCACGTAATAATGATTGCTAATCTGTTGACGAAAAATTCAACCGAATTATTGAAATAACCAACCGTTAATTAATGAAACTATAACACTATAAAATATCAACTGTAAAGGTACACTTTGCTAACATAATAAGGTAATGTATTGAGTAAACAAAAAACAACACAGTAACTGGGCGGTTCTATCAGTGTCATAGCGAACTGGTCTATTAATGAAAAAATAAAAATGATGTACGTCGCCTGAGGCCGAAGTCAACAGATATTGATTCGGTAGCTGCTCCGAATTAGTGACATGAATCGGTTTCAGGTTTCCATTAAAGACATGTCACGTATTGTCTACAGATAAGTACATTGTATATACACGAAGAAACACTAGAATAACCCTGTACCTACGTGCAGGAATTCGATTGAAGTCTGTGCTTTCAAATTACAAGTTTTGAACCCGAAACGTCACATGCACATTGCCAAAAACAAAACGCACGTATGCTTTTTCTCCGGGCTAACAATAGGAATGGCTGTGCCGATTTCGATGGGAATTTTGCGGCCGGGAACCGACTCCTTCAGAGTAATCTAGGTAAGATGAAAATGAAAATAAGAAGTGATCAATTACGTGATTGTTTAAACGAGTTTATATTCTCGTTGCTGGCGTGTCACGGGACCGAATCATGGATAATCGAAAATCGTTGCTCTATTTTACATCTTTACAGATTTTACATCTCGCATGTCTCACGTGCATACATTTATCTGCCACTAAAATAGGCGATACTTAAAGTGAAAAAAAAACTGTCAAAGGCTATACGCGTGGCGTTCAACTACTTTTCAAAGGGTATTTCCATTGAAACACAAAAATGTCAACCGCGAACATAAGGTATACTCGTAGTGATATAGCGATTGATAGAAGTTGAAACGCCAATAAGATAAATGTATTAGATATTGACTTGACTTTACTGCGTCGTTGATTTAATAGTTGCAAGCGCTACTGCTGAACAAGAGACCCCCGGGTCAGCCAGAGTTGTTGGGATTTTCTAACTTGAAGTGTCGTTTCACTTAAGCCATATCATTTTATCAATTATCCCGGAAATGTCGAGATATAAAACGTAACATCACGCCTGTAATCTGCCTGCAGAGGAGTGTAGTAATACACTCCCATGTTTCACCAGTTACGTTTAGGTTCCATTAAAGAGAAGGTGGTGAGCGTTTTGCCATATATCGGGCACAAATCCAGACTGCGAGCCACTATTAGAAAATCTAAATTAGAAATATCTAATAGTACCCGATGCAGGAATCAAACCCAGGACCTCTCGATCGGCAGTCGCGCTTGCGAACAACATGACCAACGAGGCAGTCGAGCGAACGAGCGAAATATATAATTATAAGCTTTGTGTTGACATTGACGTTTGCGTATGCATTAGTTCTGCCATAAGAGGGAGCCACTAGTGAGGAGAATGTAAATGACGTGTGCATCTTTCAAACCGAATAAGAGCTGAACTAAATTACAATTTTGTTTAATAATTCGTTTCAAACTCAGTCGTTTGTGAATTTGCTATAGTTTAAAAGTGCAGAAGACGATTTAAGTTTTTATAATAAAACATATAAATAGCAAATAGTAAAGCATGAACATTTAATTGTCGATTCTCTGTTTTAGATTAGTAAGTATTTCATTAGTTGGTATTTGTTATGTAAAACTTATTTGTATTTTACAAATAAAACTCTGTTATTATGCTTATGCTTCAAGAAGAAAAATCCCCTGATCTTATAATTATATTATAATATTATAAAATTTATTTTTTCTTATTAAATATATTTTTAATCAACACTTATTGTTATTATTTTTAATTTTTTGTTTATTTTTTTAATGTGTTAGTTATAAATATCTTTCAGTTATAAGAAACAATTGGATATTGTTAAAAAAAACAAGTATTAAAATAGTTTCAAACCATTTGTTCAGTCCATTTACTTGAATATCAAACTAAAACAATGGACTAATAGAGCTCTTGGCAACATCCAGAATCTGCAAGCTTTTCGGGGTTCAAAACGATCTACTCTACAGTATGCGTTCCTCACATTTTCCATACTCAATTCCCTCCAGCGTCCGTTCTATGACGAGAAATATATTATTTGACTTAAGCTTGCAGACGAAACGGTGTCGTAGGTTGGTCAATGCAATAAGGTGTGTCTTCGCTTGTTTGCTACTGATGTGATTTTGCAAAATAAAAATGTGTGTTGTCTCGTTGGTGTTTATTTTTACACTGGTAAATCAAAGGACAGAGTAGTGGACTGTGAAACTATAGACATACGAGTAAGTATAGATACTTTAGATGCGTAGCTGTACAGTTTGTAAACTTTGCGTATGTATTTGGACATTCCGCCCACCAAAGGACAACGTCCTTTAAAAATTACGACTAAATAACAATAAACAAAAGTAAAATATTATAAAGTACACAAGAAAGACTGTTAGTTGACTTAATGATCAGGTCAAAACCACAAATGGATTTATGTATGT
Source organism: Pyrrhopyge telassa croceimargo (assembly GCA_018245995.1). Lineage (NCBI taxonomy): Eukaryota > Metazoa > Arthropoda > Insecta > Lepidoptera > Hesperiidae > Pyrrhopyge > Pyrrhopyge telassa. The sequence continues at coordinate 2,797 of DWEO01000094.1, forward strand.
CATTCTAACCGCCCACCGTAACACAGGAGATTTAACAATAGTAAATAAAACTAAATAATTAAATAACAATAGAAAAGGTAGGCTCACACAAAGTAGAATTTACAAGGTAAGTTAATTAAGTTAATTTAGGCTTAAGATTATAGAATAATAATAATAGAAAAAAAAAACAATATTTTAGGAAATGCTATCAGTTTAGTTAATCAGTTTGTTTAGATAATACACATATTTTACTTACAGGTCGTTTGTACGTACCATTTTTACATTTACTGTCACAACACGAGTTAAATTATCAGGTCCAACATGTTTTTTAATGATTTTACCTAACAACCATTTACTAGGAGGCACATTGTCTTCCCTTAAAATGACTACGTCATCGATGTCTGGATCACTGTTTTTTGTGTTCCATTTGTACCTTTGATTGAGAATTACAAGATATTCTTTATGCCACCTGTTCCAGAAATCGGTAACTATTTTTTGTGTTAACCTCCATCTATCAAGACTTGCAATATTAGAATTCTTGTAATTCTCATCAGCTAAATTTATTATAGGTTCTCCAATTAAAAAGTGACTTGGTGTCAGTGGCAGGAGATCATTAGGATCGTCGCTAAGGACTGTAATAGGGCGCGAGTTTAAGCAAGCCTCTATTTGTGCTAACACCGTAGCTAGTTCTTCATAAGTCAATGTTGTATTCGCAATCACTTTTTGCAAGTGTATCTTAGTGCTACGTATACCTGCCTCCCATAATCCGCCAAAATTTGGCGCGTGTGGAGGTATAAAATGCCACGTAGTACGCTCTAAAATCAACAATTCTGCTATTTCACTTGGAAATGAAGACTTAGCACTGTCGAACATATTTCTCAGCTGTTTGTCGGCTCCTACAAAATTTGTCCCGTTGTCACTGTAAATATCCTGACAGTGACCTCTTCTAGACGTAAACCGCCTAAAGGCTGCAATAAACCCCTTTGTTGTCATATCTGTGACCGCCTCTAGGTGTACCGCGCGAGTGACCATACAAACAAACAGGCATATGTAACCCTTGTAGGACTTCGCACCTCTTCCTGGTGAGAATCGAATATCAATCGGACCGGCGTAATCTACCCCAGCAGATTTAAAGGGTTTGCAAGGTAGCAACCGCACCTCTGGTAACTGGCCCATTAATTGCGTCCTGTTCTTCTTCGAGTATCTTACACACACGACACACTCGCGGTAAATTTTCTTCACCTGGTCTTTAACTCGCAAGATCCAGTATTTTGACCTTATGTAATTTAGCATGGTTTGTGGACCACCATGCATTGTCCTCTTGTGAGCATCCAAAATTATAAGTTTGCCTAGATGATTTTTGCAGGTAATATTATTGGATGCTGCGTATCATATTCTACTCGAGATTGTTGGATGCGACCACCGACTCTTAATATTTCATTTTCATCCAACATGGGACAAAGATTACGAAGTTTGCTATTTTTAGGGATGATGCCTTAGAACTTTAACAATTTTATCTCTTTATTAAAGTATATATCTTGAACTTGCTTAATACACCTTTATAATGTATCATTTTTCTCCTTCACTGTGATAAACTTAGAATAAAATTGACGTTCATTTTTCGGTAATTTTAAATTTATAAATCTAATACAATAAGACATAACATTTAACATTCTTGACAAAGTAGAAAATTTATACCAAATGAACTCTTGGTCATTATCGGTATGGGATAAAACAGTTAAAGAGCTCACCCTTTCCTCTTCATGTGTATCCTTTATATCAATAGCATTCCAACCAGTAGTATTTAGGGTAGCTAACCAAGCTGGACCTGACCACCATAATGAATGATGCAACAACTCTGAAGCTTGCAGGCCTCTTGAAGCGCAGTCTGCTGGATTCATATCAGTGGGCACATGTCCCCATTGTTCATAATCTAAAATGTTTAAAATGTCAGAAACTCTGTTACTTACAAATGTAGTCCACCTACTGGAACCCCCCTTGAGCCAGGCTAAAACAATTGTCGAGTTTGTCCACGCGTATAAATTAACCTTGGATATTTTCATTACTTGAGCTATCTCTGATATAAGTTTGGCTGCTAACACCGCACCACAAAGCTCCAATCTCGGAATTGAGACTTCCTTCTCTAAAGGAGCAACCTTTGTTTTAGCTGACATCAAAGAGACGAAGGCTCGCGCTCCCTCAATGACACGAACATATACTGCTGCCCTATATGCAGCCTTAGAAGCATCAGCGAATACATGTAGCTCAATTTTTAAACCTTATAATAATGTAACCACCTTGGAATACTAATGCTGTTGATATGTGTCAAATCTTCTCGATATTTTAACCACTCAGTTAGTAATTCACCATCTACGATGTCATCCCATTCCAGTCCAGACTTCCACAATTTTTGCATAATAATTTTGGCTATGATAACGACTGGAGCTATCCAACCTAACGGGTCATAAAGTTTGGCTATCTCAGAAAGAACCTGTCGTTTAGTAATAGGCTGTTTTGATTCAGACAATTCTAAATTGTAAGCAAATGTATCCGTTTCTCGACTCCACCTCACTCCTAACACCTTTACCATTTTATTGATCTTTAGGGGCAAATCAAGTTCATGTCTTTTATTGTCGCCAATATAATTTAACAACGTCTCATTATTGCTACTCCATTTCTGAAGGTCGAATCCTCCTGAGTTCATCAATTGATTCATCTCATTGTAAATATTTATGGCCTCTTCTATAGACTCGCATCCTGTTAATAAGTCATCCATATAAAAATCATTCATTGTTAGATGTGAAGCGGCTGGAAATTTTAATTGTTCATCTTCAGCTAGTTTTTGTAGTGATTTTACCGCTAGATATTTTGCACATGCCGTCCCAAATGTCAATCGTACCAGTCTAAAATGTTGAATTGTTTTATCCGGTGTCGGCCTCCATAGTATCCTTTGAAAATCTGTATCTTCTTCCGCCACGCATACCATTCTATACATTTTTATGATATCTGCGGCAATACAAATTTTGTGAGTCCTCCATCTCATTAAGATATGGCGTAAGTCCTGTTGTAATTTAGGACCAATAAGTAAATTATCGTTCAGTGAGGCGTTATTGGTACCCTTACATGATGCATCAAAAACAATTCGAACTTTGGTAGTGTCTTTATCTTCTCTTAATACGGCATGGTGAGGTAGATATACTGCTTTTGAATTATCTACATCCTTTGGATCTACTTGTATCATGTGTTGCAAAGTAATATATTCATTCATAACATTCTTGTACTCTTCACGCAGTTTATCATTTCCAACGACCGGAATCTCGTTTCTAGAAATTCTCTCAACTGCGTCCACGTAGGTAACTCATAATTATTCGCACTAAGATGAAGTTCCCATTGCTTCATCGTTTCTGAATCTAATTTCGACACAATAAAATAATTCACAATCATATCCCAGTTTGTCGTATTCACACCTATGTTACCTAAAGATTTCAAACATGTAGAAGTCGTGTCTACCAACTGCTTAATTAAATACGCTGACTCCGTAGGTATCGGCTTTTGTGCAAACAACATTCTCAATATTGCATTGCAATTAAATCGTTTGTTGTTGTACCGCTTCACTAATTGTTGCCAAGCTTCTTCATAGTTAGCGTCAGTAGTAGAAAAATTGCGTAATAACGCTTTGGGATCTCCTGTTAGATTACATTTCAAATAATGAAGGTTTTGCACCGAAGTTAAACATTTGTTGTTGTGTATGAGCGAACAGAATAAATCATAGAATGTTTGCCACTCCTCATATTTTCCGTTAAAAGTTGGCAATTGTATCATGGGTAATTTAATCTCACTATTAATCGACTTCTGAATATTCAAAATTGTAGTAGAAGAGTCAAGATCGGATGATTGATGACTCGACGATCCCAAAAATGGCTGAAGACTATCCTTTATGCTCGATTTGTATTGTATGTATAACTCTTCAAACTGATCGTAAACATCCTTTGTAAAATAACTGCTTTTCCTTTCTTCATCAGAAACTATCACAATAATACTTTTGTGTCCTTCCTTAAATTCTTTCCAAAGTTCTTCTAATAATTCTAACCTCGTTTCTAAGTAAGTACGTTTAATTCTATCCTTCGGTGCTTTTTTGTAATTTTTCTCAGCCTTTTCCAACTTTTGTAACAACTCTTCTTGATAAGCCAAAAGATCTTCCATCGTAACTGCTCACAAAAGTAACCAAAAGTTTGAATGTAACACGCGCTTTTTTATTACGTGGGCCGCTAGGTACTCAGTAGGTATAGCATAAGCAACGTAAAGTTTGTATTTGTTCACTCACTATAACAATGTGAAACTTGTAAAGTTTGCTTCAGTTTGTAATTATTTACGTATTAAAACTCACTCACTGTATTAACTAAAGCAATGCTTCAAAGTTATAACGAATAACCACACAGTAGTCTTCACAAAAAATTAGCTCGTAATTCCTTATCGCAAGATCCTTTTGTTCTCGCGTCGTCGGCCGGCGATCAGTCGATCCGGCTCGAAGGACCATATGGTCAATGCAATAAGGTGTTTCTCCGCTTGTTTGCTACTGACGTGGATTTGCAAAATAAAAATGCGTGTTGTCTCGTTGGTGTTTATTTTTACACTGGTAAATCAAAGGACAGAGTAGTGGACTGTGAAACTATAAACATACGAGTAAGTATAGATACTTTAGATGCGTAGCTGTACAGTTTGTAAACTTTGCGTATGTATTTGGACATTCCGCCCACCAAAGGACAACGTCCTTTAAAAATTACGACTAAATAACAATAAACAAAAGTAAAATATTATAAAGTACACAAGAAAGACTGTTAGTTGACTTAATGATCAGGTCAAAACCACAAATGGATTTATGTATGTCATTCTAACCGCCCACCGTAACACAGGAGATTTAACAATAGTAAATAAAACTAAATAATTAAATAACAATAGAAAAGGTAGGCTCACACAAAGTAGAATTTACAAGGTAAGTTAATTAAGTTAATTTAGGCTTAAGATTATAGAATAATAATAATAGAAAAAAAAAACAATATTTTAGGAAATGCTATCAGTTTAGTTAATCAGTTTGTTTAGATAATACACATATTTTACTTACAGGTCGTTTGTACGTACCATTTTTACATTTACTGTCACAACACGAGTTAAATTATCAGGTCCAACATGTTTTTTAATGATTTTACCTAACAACCATTTACTAGGAGGCACATTGTCTTCCCTTAAAATGACTACGTCATCGATGTCTGGATCACTGTTTTTTGTGTTCCATTTGTACCTTTGATTGAGAATTACAAGATATTCTTTATGCCACCTGTTCCAGAAATCGGTAACTATTTTTTGTGTTAACCTCCATCTATCAAGACTTGCAATATTAGAATTCTTGTAATTCTCATCAGCTAAATTTATTATAGGTTCTCCAATTAAAAAGTGACTTGGTGTCAGTGGCAGGAGATCATTAGGATCGTCGCTAAGGACTGTAATAGGGCGCGAGTTTAAGCAAGCCTCTATTTGTGCTAACACCGTAGCTAGTTCTTCATAAGTCAATGTTGTATTCGCAATCACTTTTTGCAAGTGTATCTTAGTGCTACGTATACCTGCCTCCCATAATCCGCCAAAATTTGGCGCGTGTGGAGGTATAAAATGCCACGTAGTACGCTCTAAAATCAACAATTCTGCTATTTCACTTGGAAATGAAGACTTAGCACTGTCGAACATATTTCTCAGCTGTTTGTCGGCTCCTACAAAATTTGTCCCGTTGTCACTGTAAATATCCTGACAGTGACCTCTTCTAGACGTAAACCGCCTAAAGGCTGCAATAAACCCCTTTGTTGTCATATCTGTGACCGCCTCTAGGTGTACCGCGCGAGTGACCATACAAACAAACAGGCATATGTAACCCTTGTAGGACTTCGCACCTCTTCCTGGTGAGAATCGAATATCAATCGGACCGGCGTAATCTACCCCAGCAGATTTAAAGGGTTTGCAAGGTAGCAACCGCACCTCTGGTAACTGGCCCATTAATTGCGTCCTGTTCTTCTTCGAGTATCTTACACACACGACACACTCGCGGTAAATTTTCTTCACCTGGTCTTTAACTCGCAAGATCCAGTATTTTGACCTTATGTAATTTAGCATGGTTTGTGGACCACCATGCATTGTCCTCTTGTGAGCATCCAAAATTATAAGTTTGCCTAGATGATTTTTGCAGGTAATATTATTGGATGCTGCGTATCATATTCTACTCGAGATTGTTGGATGCGACCACCGACTCTTAATATTTCATTTTCATCCAACATGGGACAAAGATTACGAAGTTTGCTATTTTTAGGGATGATGCCTTAGAACTTTAACAATTTTATCTCTTTATTAAAGTATATATCTTGAACTTGCTTAATACACCTTTATAATGTATCATTTTTCTCCTTCACTGTGATAAACTTAGAATAAAATTGACGTTCATTTTTCGGTAATTTTAAATTTATAAATCTAATACAATAAGACATAACATTTAACATTCTTGACAAAGTAGAAAATTTATACCAAATGAACTCTTGGTCATTATCGGTATGGGATAAAACAGTTAAAGAGCTCACCCTTTCCTCTTCATGTGTATCCTTTATATCAATAGCATTCCAACCAGTAGTATTTAGGGTAGCTAACCAAGCTGGACCTGACCACCATAATGAATGATGCAACAACTCTGAAGCTTGCAGGCCTCTTGAAGCGCAGTCTGCTGGATTCATATCAGTGGGCACATGTCCCCATTGTTCATAATCTAAAATGTTTAAAATGTCAGAAACTCTGTTACTTACAAATGTAGTCCACCTACTGGAACCCCCCTTGAGCCAGGCTAAAACAATTGTCGAGTTTGTCCACGCGTATAAATTAACCTTGGATATTTTCATTACTTGAGCTATCTCTGATATAAGTTTGGCTGCTAACACCGCACCACAAAGCTCCAATCTCGGAATTGAGACTTCCTTCTCTAAAGGAGCAACCTTTGTTTTAGCTGACATCAAAGAGACGAAGGCTCGCGCTCCCTCAATGACACGAACATATACTGCTGCCCTATATGCAGCCTTAGAAGCATCAGCGAATACATGTAGCTCAATTTTTAAACCTTATAATAATGTAACCACCTTGGAATACTAATGCTGTTGATATGTGTCAAATCTTCTCGATATTTTAACCACTCAGTTAGTAATTCACCATCTACGATGTCATCCCATTCCAGTCCAGACTTCCACAATTTTTGCATAATAATTTTGGCTATGATAACGACTGGAGCTATCCAACCTAACGGGTCATAAAGTTTGGCTATCTCAGAAAGAACCTGTCGTTTAGTAATAGGCTGTTTTGATTCAGACAATTCTAAATTGTAAGCAAATGTATCCGTTTCTCGACTCCACCTCACTCCTAACACCTTTACCATTTTATTGATCTTTAGGGGCAAATCAAGTTCATGTCTTTTATTGTCGCCAATATAATTTAACAACGTCTCATTATTGCTACTCCATTTCTGAAGGTCGAATCCTCCTGAGTTCATCAATTGATTCATCTCATTGTAAATATTTATGGCCTCTTCTATAGACTCGCATCCTGTTAATAAGTCATCCATATAAAAATCATTCATTGTTAGATGTGAAGCGGCTGGAAATTTTAATTGTTCATCTTCAGCTAGTTTTTGTAGTGATTTTACCGCTAGATATTTTGCACATGCCGTCCCAAATGTCAATCGTACCAGTCTAAAATGTTGAATTGTTTTATCCGGTGTCGGCCTCCATAGTATCCTTTGAAAATCTGTATCTTCTTCCGCCACGCATACCATTCTATACATTTTTATGATATCTGCGGCAATACAAATTTTGTGAGTCCTCCATCTCATTAAGATATGGCGTAAGTCCTGTTGTAATTTAGGACCAATAAGTAAATTATCGTTCAGTGAGGCGTTATTGGTACCCTTACATGATGCATCAAAAACAATTCGAACTTTGGTAGTGTCTTTATCTTCTCTTAATACGGCATGGTGAGGTAGATATACTGCTTTTGAATTATCTACATCCTTTGGATCTACTTGTATCATGTGTTGCAAAGTAATATATTCATTCATAACATTCTTGTACTCTTCACGCAGTTTATCATTTTTCAACAATTTTCTCTCTAAAATTTGAAATCTTTTAAGAGCTATTTCCCGCATGCCACCATATTGGCATTCTGGATCTTCATTCTTAAATGGTAACTTCACTATAAATCTTCCTCTATCGTCTCTCATTGTTGTAGTACTGTAAATCTCTTTACATCTTTCTTCTTCTTTTGTAAATTTTTTGTTAATACTGTTTGACTCATTTTCTATTTCCCAAAATTGTTTCAAAATTTCGTCTTCTTTAACTTGCACGTGTAGACTAGAAATATTTCTTTTTGCATGTATAAAATTTCGTGATAACCTTCCCGTCAATACCCAACCTAGTATTGTTTTTTGTCCTAACAGATTTCCTTTCGGATGTTTTATAACGCCGTCTAACAATATATTAGTGTATATTTCTGCTCCAAGTAAAATATCAATTTTCCCTGGTGTGCTATATTCTGGATCCGCTAATTCAAGATCCTCCAGGTCTGACCAATCTGGAATGCTAAGATCTGTCGTGGGAAGCAGCGTTGTTAATGAACGCAATACGTATGCTTTTACTTCAACAAATGCATTAGGATTATAACGTGACTTAACATTTAAGGATACCATGTATTTAATTCTCATTTGCCCTTCTCCTACACCTGACACCCAACCACTTATCGATACACGTTGAAGATTAAGTAATTGCACCGTGGCCTCTGTTACAAAAGACGCTTGCGGCCCTTGGTCCAACAAAGCTCTAATAACATGTGTACAACCATTTTTACTTTGAACAATTACCTTTGCAGTAGCTAAAAGAACATTACAGGGTTTTATATTATTATTAGAAAAGTTACTTACAATTTTATGTGAAATATCCGACAAAGTATTTGGTTTACTGCAATGCAATTCGCTTACAATACCTTTACTCGCGCTACTACCAGTAGGTATAGGCTCAGTTTCGTTAGTTCTCTCTCTTTCGAAGTGTAGAAGTGAGTGATGCCTTCTTCCACATTTCTTACAGCACGCTGACTGACGGCACTTGACAACTGCGTGAGTTGGCGCGAGACAGTTAAAACATAATTTATTTGACTGCACAAATTCTTGCCTCTCCTTGGTAGACAGCTCACCAAACTTCTTACAATAAAATATGTAATGCTCTTCACCACATA
>DWEO01000095.1:0-12072 GCA_018245995.1 Pyrrhopyge telassa croceimargo
AGCCAGACTGTTTATCATATATCTGGATAAATGCCTCCAAAGATTGCAAGAAACGAATGTGGGAGTACGTATGGGTGGCTTAGTGGTAAACTGCCTGCTGTACGCAGACGATGCGGTTTTAATCGGCTCCACAACATCTGAACTGCAAACACTAGTCACAATTATGAAAGATGATTGTATGAAGAAAGGCTTACAATTAAATGTGAACAAGACAAAAGTCTTGGTATTTGAAAGAGGTGAGTCGAGAACATCTGCAAAGGTAGTGGTTGATGATGTAGTGCTGGATCAACTGGATGAGATTGTATATCTTGGTGTGCTTTCAGCAAGAATGACAGGTACACTGAACGGTATTAATGAATAAAATAATTGTTGACTATAAAATACATAAGTTTTACAATTAAGGAAATCTTAAGGTTACTTCCGTTCTTTTACCAATGGCAATGAAAACTACCTTGGCAATGTCGTTTAACAATAATTACAATTTTATTCCTGATCGCCTAAAACCAAGATAATCTGGAACGAGTTTTGTAACTTGTTTGTTGGTTTGTAAAAAGCTACATTTATTTAATGTGAAAGCCACATTGAAGCTATGTTAAAGTATAAAATTATCGAGTGACTTAAGTTGATTTTGTAAACACTTCAGAAATTCTTGCTGATAGTAAAAATGGCCGTATTAGAAAAAAATAGCAATACCTATATATTTACGGAAGATATGTAATTTATATTTTCCAGCTCTTGTTTTTTGCAGATAAAAACCGTAACTTCATTAAATTATCATTTAGTTTAATTTTATAGGTAGAAACAGAACGATACTGTCGAATTTTTTTTATTTAATATTAAAAAATTTAAGAATTTTTAATTTATAATATTTAATATTTTTAATATTAAAGAAAAAATCAGTTTCAATGGCAATCGCGTCCAGAAAAACAAATTATATGAAAAACTTTATGAAAATGGTAATGTCTTTTCAAAAAATTTCAATTGTGTGCAGTGACACACTTTGAGAGAGGCTATGTCTAGGAGTGTTACAGTAGAGACTGGTGATGATGATGGTGATGACGATGGAAGGAGACACAAAATAGAATCACTACATATTATAAAACAAAGTCCCCCGCCGCGTCTGTCTGTCTGTCTGCTCTCGATAAAAACTACTGAACAGATTTTAATGCGGCTTTCACCAATAGAAAGAATGATTCACGAGAAAGGTTTATGTGTATGATTTCTTAAGGTTTTGTGTAAATTGGTTGAAATATGACGATAATTGTTAAGAACGTCCGAAAAATCAAGGTGGTTGTTAGCTTTTATCGAAAACGCTGCAAAATCCCTTTGAAACTTAACAAAAAATGTATTATGGGATAACTCTCTTTTATAGGTCTACGGAAAAGTCCGCGATGCCATATATCTTTCTTTTAAGGACAGCTTACTATACCTATACTAAATTCTAAAAAAATGATCACGTAAAAGGCGGTAATTGAAAAGCTATTTAGACGTATACAGTATTGACCCGTATCAACTTAAATACGTTAGTTACTTTAAGCGTTTCATACACATTATGATGATTCTTTACGCCATATAATTTAGATGAATATCTTAAGAGTTATCGCAAAATAAAAAATACCGCGCGCGTAAATACATAAATTCAAGGGTGTGTCTCACACCGATTACGCCGTCTAACAAGTTCATGACGCGCTACAGTCTGATGTGATCGGACCACAGACAAATACATAGGCATAATATGTTTTACTAACCGTATGAAGCCGAGGAGGTTCGCCAGTAATTATATATTACCATCTGCTTTACAGTGGGTTTCAAGCCTGAATAGCCATTGAAAAAATAATATACATTTGTAGATATCAATAGAACTATAGCTGGGTCATCATCATCAGCCTGTCTCAGCCCAGACTGCCCACGCCGGGCATGCGAGTTGGGGATCGCAGAGCACAGCTTCTTCACAGCTACGCTGCTGCCCACAGGCGGCCCGGGCTTTTAGCTGTGCCTAGGCAAGTAGTGCCATACCGCGATCTGCCAGCTACCATATATCACCACAGATAATCCGTATGGGAATTATTGTATATTTAACTTTATTGTTCTGATTAAACTGTATAATTTTAAATTATTTCTAATTGACTAATAAATCCGCAGTCTAAGCCGAAATCAGCGAAGGTTTTCTACATTTTAGTAACTTCGTAAGGGACCTTTCATATTGTTACTTGGTTTGAATTAGGTTATCTTTTTTCAATCAATCAATCAATCAATCAATCAATCAATCAATCAATCGTTTATTTGTCGAATAAGGTACAATGGTGATCGATTACATTATAATTTAGAGCTCCTATTCTACCATCTAGTGGCTTACAAATTATATTAAAATACTGGTTACATTAAATTACAATTTATAGAAAAATGTCAAAATATTAGTTAGGAATTAATAATGTCAGTTATACAATACAATATTATTAGAAGTCAATATGCAGCATTAAATTAGACTTCCTCACTGTATATCACAAGCGATTATGTCAAGGAACTTTTTATATTGTTATTTGGTTTGAGATAGGTAAGTACTATTACGTAATTAATGTTATAATAGTGAAACCCTGAAGAAACCATTGTATAGGCCAATATACATACGTTATGTTCAGTACAAAATAAATCAGTCTAAGTGCAGTTTACGCACACACACAGACTTGTATACTGCGTACTACACATATACATATACATACCTACACATATACCCACACATCTATTATATTGCTGCAATAAATTAACACGTAACGCTCAACTAAACCTAGAGGTCACATATACCACAAATGAATCACTGTATACGAGTCAGTAACCAGCTAACAGTAAGAATAAAAACGCGGACGATACATAGGTACTAGTCGTAACCTTCTTTAACTCCTTTTACAAACGTATTATTAATATTAAAGTGAATTAAAATTGACTGCCTCGTTGGTCATGTTGATCTAGAGGTCCTGGATTAAAATCCCGGATCAGGAACTGTTGGATTTTCCAACTTAGATTATCTAGTAGAAATTATGTAAATTGAGAAAATGGAACGTAAACGTAACTGATGAAACGTTGGATTGTACTACACTCCTCTGCCTATCTCTTCCGTTATTACAGGCGTGATGTTATGTATTAAAATGCAAAAATGTATGATTGGTTGATTTTATTAATAATTGCAATCATTTATTATTTTAATTTATATTTAAAATGTGTATTTATATTCGATTATTTACATCCGCGTAATCGATTCACACGTGTTGGGGCCGGAGTCAAGGCCACGCCGATCGCCAACACGGCTCACTTGTGTTTATGATTAATTCCTAACAGTTTCATTAAATATCTATTTTTATATTATTGGTAAGACGAGCATTGTAAAATCGTAATATAGATAAATAAGTAAATTAACCAGTAAAAAAATATTGGCAAAATATTTACAGAAAATTCTAACATTTAGAAGCGAGTTACGTGATTTATATAACATTGAAATTAAATAGATTATTTACCGGTGTATTTTCAATCCGATGCACTGTTTAATTTTAAGGAAACCGATTAAATAAATCTCCACGTTTTAAAAAAAGAATATCATTGTCGGGATGAGGAAATTTAAATGTATTTTTTGAATAAAAGAAATATCATTCACCGTAATAGAGCAGATTACTTTCAATGCCATCTGAATTCAATATCGCTATAAATGAATGCTGAGTATAGTAGATTGTAAGATCGGATCGAAACGCAATATTAAACGTGTATAGTCCGCACTACGTGAACCGCAGTCAAGGACGCGTTCGCCAGTGCAAGTAAAGACCCCTTGTTTCTACTGCTCAAATTTCAAAGTTTAATAAAGAATGTGTGCTTCAATTTTTTTTATTCAATGTAATCCTTAGACTCAAGCTATTTGACACGATACCTCTTTGGGTTCTTATTTTAAAATGGCATTTATTCACACGATTTGAAATTGGAACATTCCCAACGTTTACAATGATATGACAAAAATAGAATCTTTTAAAAATAAGAATTCAATTATGTATTTAATTGAATTTTTCAACGAAATAAGCATTATAATTATTTAGTATAATTATAATGAGGAATTAAAGAAATTTGTTTAAAAAAATTCTAAATTTAGGTACTATTTTGGTACCTACTTAGTAAAATAGCACAGTCACTGTCAACAAATTTGCGCCAAATGTTGTCCAACTATATACGGGTTATTTATAACACATCTTTTCCAAGCAAAATATTTCACATCATTGTAATTTAGAACAATACATTATATCTTAAAATATATGATGTATTTTTTGTCTATATTTTTATTATTTAACCATAACTTAACACTTAATATATTATTCTAAAATATAGTTCAACATCTAATGTTTTTCCTCTAAAACAGACACCAAATATTTAAGTAGTTGTGATTGAATAAATATTCTAGTTTTAATTATAAATATTAAAATATAAACTATTTTGATGGAATCAGTGCCTTAAAATTACAAAGTATTTGTTACCACAAGTTGATAAACCCTTGAAAATGATTAATTACAATTTGGTTTTTAGTATAGTGCCTTTTAATTAAATAAATTCATGATGGGACCATGTTTTAAAGTGAAAATACTTTTTTTTCAGTGTTACCAATTCTAAGGCGCTTAACCTCTCCGGTGTAAACAAAGAATGTAAACCATTGTCATAATACTCAAGTTATAAACTTTGCTTATTCAAAAACAATGCATATCCACTGTTCGTGACCGTATGTTCATAAGTATATAATAAAAGTTTAAGTCATAAAGATTCTCGAAAACTTACCGTTTGTCTCTGGCAGAATTAAAAAAAAAGGACTGAAAAGCGCGCGCGCACTGTACTGCGTCTCGTCACGAACTGCACACACGCCGCCACTTCGTCGCGACCAGTCCTCTAGCTGCCTATATTACCATATCCGCACACAATGTCGAGATATTATGCAGTCCAAACCTAGGGCAACAAAATTTTGAAATGATCTTTCTAAACTGGTAAACGCTATAATAATATTAAAAACAGTTTTAAATCGTATGCCTATCAACTCTAATATCCGCTTACCGCACTGTAGCAACTTATTGGAGTATGTTCCAGGCCTCCCAAAGTTGCCTTGGAGACAACGTCCAGAAATAAAACGCTAAAAGGTTTGGAAGCAGGATAAATATTTATAAATATAGCAGATCATATTGTTGAAGAACTTGTGTTATGTTGACTACCTCATTGATTAAATGGTTGCAATTGCGACTGCTGAGCGAGGAATCTTGGTTTTGATCCCCGAGTGGGGTTTTATAGTGCTTTCTAACTTGAAATTCGTTATACTAGCTCAGTCTGGATTTATGTCCGGTGTATGACAATACGCTCACCACCTATCATGCACCTAGTAAGCATGTTGAATAAAGAGATTTCTGTAAATCCTGTCACATAAGAATTGATAACCTTGAAATATTGGGACTAGCACGGTATTGTTTTTCTAGTGATATTAAAAAGAATTTAAACGTATAATGTATAATAAAAAACGAATAATAACGATTTGAAATTAATAATACCAAACGCAGATATATTGTAAAAATGAAAAACAACGTTTTTGAGTTTCGACTACATTTTAAAGATTTTGTTATCTGCATTAAATGTATATAAAAATCTGATTCTATTATAAATCTAGTCACGTCTAAAATTAAAATTTCGTAAGGAAAATCAACGAGCTCGCCAAGGCCAGGAACAAATTGCATGAGAATATTTTGGTAGAATAGTTAACCATCATTCATATAAGAATGATATTAAAATGTACACATATTAATTTTAATGTACTGAAGACCTGGGTAGGCAAAATTAAAAGATAAATTATATAGGATTACAGGCGTGATGTTATATTTCATTTTTTTTAATGATTACCTAGTTTTGACTACCCCTTTACTTACATAACATGTGTCCTAGTTACAGAACATTCTACGTACATGTTAGTTAATAAGGAAATTATTTATATTGATAAAGTACATTTAAATATATATTGAGAAAGTACCTTTCTAAAACACTCACAGTATTTACAGGAAATTATATAGCGAAGATCGTGATATTTTTAGTAACAACCTTTCGTGGTCACGCTTCCATGGTAACGCAGTGAAAATATATCAACTCTACTTAACTTATTCTTACTTTGCACTTACTTATCACTTTACCAAACTGAAACAAACGAACGCTTTGAAACTTGTATGTACGTTAAAATAATAAAATCGAGGTGAACCCTAATATTTGCCGCGCCACGTTAAACGAGTTCGTTTCGGTCGGTAGATAAATGCTTCGCTTGACAGTTCACGTTTTCATTTTATTATAATTCGTTTAATCCATCTTTCCACCGGCCGACAGACGGACATACCATGCGTTGGACGTGTCAATATTTTGTCACGAACGCCATTTACGGGACGACGTGTACTAATGCCGTGTCATTAATTTGTTTCTAACCAAATTAACTAACCGCCTTTGATGCGTGTTAATAGACATTACAGTACGCGGATGTGTTTTGTGAAGACGTAGACGATTATTAAAATAACACGTACGTTTTGCTTTTTTGTTGACTGTACCGATCTCGCTGCGCACGTCATCAACGTCAAGAATACCTGTCGCATTGAAAAATATTGGTGTTCTTTTTTTATTTTTAAAATGGTGACCAACGGCGTTCGATTTGAAATGGCCAGTAAAGAGCATAAAATACATATTTATTTAAATTGTCAAACCAAAAAGAGCCCATGTCACAACCATGTCACACATGATGGCTGAATAGTTTCTATATCATTATTTTATATTTAGTCCCATGTAGGAGCAATCATACGTAAAATTAACTATGCATCGCCTACGATTATTCATACTTGTCAAGGCAACTTATTCAGCCCAATGTCAGAAATGTAGCATTCTATAAAAATTATATAAGTATACGTGTGCTGGAAATGTAGGTAGATATAAATGAGAAAGGCAAGAAATTGATCGAAAGTCGTAATCGGTTGTACCTAGCCGGCTCGCTTGGAACGGCCGAATACAATATTTTAATTGTAAACGCGCGCCCCGCCTCCCAGTCACGCGAGATCGCGTTTCGAAATACCACCGAATTTACTCAGCCCTACTAACAGAAATACTGTTCAGCGATAAATAAGTTTTTACACGAACCACCTATTATTTCACTTTAGGTACTATTGTTTTTTAACTCATCGTGACTACATACACTATGCTAAAGAAAAACCAGCTGAACCTCCAACCGGATTGGACTTCTAACAACCAATCAGATCCATCGATTTTCCGTTCCAATCGATAACCTATAATCGTTTCTATGTTTCACCTGCTATAAATTTTATTCAACACACAAAAAGGTTATAATTGCCTCGGAGCCAATAGGAAAAAGTTTATTGAGGCATATACGGAAAAAAAGAAAAAATCCGACGCAGGCGCATGCAGCCGCTGGGGGCGGATCGAGAGTTCACCGCGTCTTGGGTTTAATTTCAACTTGTTCCTATTTTAAATATAGAATAGTATAATAGATATTTTTACTATCACACACTGGCAACTAAAGTACTTTTTTAATAGCCATAACCTCATGTTTGACTACAATTTCATCAGATAGCAAGCGAGATGTAGGCTAAAATGTATCACACTTGACTAGAAAGTGCATATTCACTTTTGTCTTGTATAATGTATTGTGATCGCTTTATATGAAGTTTTTAAATATATGTAAGTATAATCTGAAATACTACGACGACTAAAATGAAACCTGTCATGTCTTAGTACTTAGTATACGTTTTATATAGAAACACATTTATAACTGTTTAGCAGCACGAATAGATCCAATAGACGCTCAATAATCTAAATCCAACCTTCGATAAATATTCATGCTATAGTCAAGCCATTAACACACATAGATACATATTTATATTAGATGTATTTTCCTTTACATACCACGCGTGTATGAGTTCATGTATCTTTAAATCAGTTGCATTAACGATGAGAAAATTAGCTACAAATTGTTCTTTGATTATTACGATACGAATAATGGCTTACAAATAGTAAATGCAGTATGCAGAAAATGTTTGCTTTGTTCAAAATAATAAAACACCAACAAATGTGAGCATTTACTAGCAGGGGCTTCTGCCTCTAGCGTGACCGAGGTGGCCTTTGGATGTGGAAGAACCAATGAAGGGCCTTGCAGTGCTATAATAATTTTCCAATTAGATCGATAACCGGTCGAACCATTACTAGGGCTGGAGGAATCTAGCCAGCTTCGGGTAAAGACTGATGGTAGAAAATTACAGATAATTGACCGATTACGGGCGCCCGAAGGCGGTACGACCGTTCGGAGCCTCCAGACGACGTAATGTACTGATTATAAATGGAACCAGACATGTAATAGCATCGATTTTGATCCTGGATTCAGCGAGGCTTATTATATTAAGTGGGGACCGAATACAGAATCGGTGACGGCGTAATCGTCCTTAATCATAGTGTGGAACAGCTCGTTCCATGTAAAATGGAAGCCCATTCTCGCAAGTCTCAGCGTCGGTCTTGTTACAGATTTTTAAATAACTAACATTGTGGGCGGATGTGTAATTTTACCAGTGTAATACCTAAATCGGATTCGCTCCAAAATTACCATATTTTTTCACGCAGCCGTATCTGTAGGAAGACGCGAAATAACACCGTTTTAATAAACCCGTTCGCTATCAAACTCCTTATCCGGAATAAAGAATGATGTTACGAAAAGGTCCTCTAATATAGTTAAGCGGATAGCCTCTCAAGGCTGGCGTTCCCTGAAGGGTCATCCCTTTATTTCTACAACAATCGCTGGGAAATTGATATTGATGCGGAAAGGGCAGGTTTTCCATAAAAATAGGGTTTATTTGAATAAAGGATGGCCGGCCCGTGAGGGATCTGACGGGTGATAGTCAGTATACCTACTTTATAAGATTGTCTAGCTGGCCCTTCCGGCGTTGCGGGTGATGTACGGGCCGCCCCGCGCCGCCGCAAGACTCTCCAGATGACAAGGTAATAATTTTGCTCGCGAAGACTAGGTGTCCGCACTTGCATTATAGCTGTAAACCCGAGAGCATATAATTGTCGTTATTAATTTTCTAAATAGAAATCTGTCGCCTTCTGAGATTATTACTAAATGGTTTCTCATTGTGAGATATTATTAAAATTAAAAAAAGTAGCATCACGCCTGTAATCCCCGAAGAGGTAGGCAGAGGAGTGAGGAATACTACACTCTCTCGTTGCACCAGTTACTTTTAGGTCCCATTATGGAGTACATGGTGAGCCTATTGCCATATATCGGGCACTATGCCAGACTCCGAACCACTACTAGAAAATCTAAATTAGAAAAATCTAATAGTACTCGACCCGGGAATCGAACCCAGAACCTTTCGATCGGAAGTCGCGCTCGCAATCACTCGACCAACGAGGTGGTCAAAAATGATTAAAATTCAGCTTAATAAAGGTCCTATTGACTAATAAAGTTGAAATCAATACCTTAACTTTGTCGTTCTTAACAATGATCAATAAAATACACATATTTTATCAAATATCACAACAGTGTGCGACATCGAGTTAAACCAAAGGGTCATAATGAACTCCCAAACGGACTGAAATCCACAGAAATAAAAATATTGACGTCAAGTTAAGATATATCGGCGAATAATAGGCGTGACATTAGTACCGCGCCGGTGACCCCCTCGGGAATCGAACCTAGAGCCACACATGGCACTGTCCGCGCCGGAATTAGTTTTACCCCATTTCACGGAACTTCGTCATGCGCTCGCTTTGCTTTGCCGCTGCCGAAACAAAAAAATATCGATAAAAATTATTACTCCAGTCTTGTGTGGCAAATTATTAATTGAATGAAAAAACTACGGTTTAATTTCGTACATAATGAGTTATTATTTGTAAGACAATCTAAGATAATAACAGCAGTCAAAGTGAATGTACGAGTAAATCAGTCATCACTCACTCAACAAAAACACCCTCCTTAAAACCTTTTGTACTAAATTTATTTTAATTCAATGAATTAAACAATTCAATTACGTAAACGATACTGGTAAAACGTGAGAGTGTTCTAAGCTCCTCTACCTACCTCTTCGGGGATTACAGGTAACAAAATTCCGATGATGCCTTTAAGAATAAGTATAAAGAAGAACGGCAGATCTATAAGGATAGAGATATTTGGCACTCCGTTGCCCCTGCCTGCCCCGTAAGGGACCTGGCATGAAGACATGTACCTATGTATGTATGTATGTATGTATGATAATGTATACAATAACTAACAGTGAACTAAACTTGCTGTCCTTCTATTTAATGTGCAATTTGGATAAACAGCGGTCTGCCTACTTTCTTTAATGATACTTAATGTCTACGTGTAGAATTATTCGAGTGTAGAACAAACGAAAATAATACCAATGTATCTTTATTGACATGTATAATACACATAAAATAACAATATATATGTGATTGAATTTCAATCGGCAATAAACTTCGTTCTAAAGTTAAGATTCAATAAATATAAAACGCAGAAAATTTTGATAACGGTAATAGCCCAGTGGCTTAGAACTCAGCACCCAACTTCGGGGTTTGTAGATTCATATCCTTAGCCAAAACATGTTAAAGATTGGATATCATTTGTTTACGACTGTGTAAACGTCAATGGTGTAAGCAGATTCGTAAGTACTGAAACACTTTTCCAAAAGGATTATAAACAGCACGCAAATGTGTTATTTCAAAATTATGTGCAGGTGTGTTCGAATGACCAGTATTGATACTTCAAAAATGATTACTATAGTACAAGACTGCCTCGATGGTCGAGTGGTTGCAAGCGCGATTCGATTCCCGGGTCGAATACTATTGGATTTTTTAGTCGTGGCTCGGAGTCTGGATTTCTGCCCGATATATGGCAATAGGCTCAGCACCTACTCCATAATGAGACCTAAACGTAACTGGTGAAACGTGGGAGTGTAGCGCTACACTCCTCCGCCTACCTCTTCGGGGATTATAAGCGTGATGTTACGTTTATCTCATATACCATAGATTATTTAGTGAATGGTAATGAAAATAAATGTGGAAAACGTATAATGCATAATTGTACACTTGAATCGCAAACCATATAGGAAGACCGTGACCTCATTAAAACCTTGAAAGAAGAGAGAATAACAAAAACCAATTTTTTGTTACTGCTGTTTATTTTTTATTACTCTAGTCTATTAGAAGGGTTTTTCATCACAATTAAATATTTCTAAACTTGTATAGTAGTTGCATTGATCAAAAACCCCGATTGAAATTGTTAGGCGTGCGGTATCGCATGTTTGCGAATATTTGTACCGTTTGCAAGTAGGTATATGATTCGGCTCATATTAATAGAGCGTTGTTATCATTCTAACACGTGGGAATGACGACGTTAACCAAACAGTGTGTGACAGCCGTGCGACACACGTACACACAGTCACACAATACCTTTGATATCACACAGAGTCAATATTTGATTATGGTCGGATGTGACGCTTTAATTTTCGAATACGGCGTCTGCGTTGCAACGTTCGAAGTAAACGAGTTGCGCCGCTGAAACCGACAACCGATAACTAAATTCATCACTGATATGCACGACGGCACCGACAGGACGGCCGCAGTGGGCCAGTTCGTTAAATTTTCGCATCGAAATGTAATTGAGACCAGAATTCAGATAAACTTAAACTTTCATTGAGAAAAACAACGTAACATTTTAATGTATCCGAAATTTGACAAATGTATATACCTATGGATAATAATAGATGGTCAGTGAAATCCTACTAAACGCGAAAGTTTGTAAGTATGGATAGATGTTTGTTACTCTTTCACGTAAAAACTACTAAATGGATTTTAATGAAACTTTACAATAATATAGCTTATACATCAAAATAACATATAGGCTACAATTTATAAAAATATTGTGTGAATTGTCCATAATATCAAGTAAGTAGGAAAATCTGCCATCTGCAAGCTATTTTGGCGTGCGCTGCTACAACCGCTAGAGTTACACATATGTAATGTATGATAGGA
>DWEO01000096.1:0-12072 GCA_018245995.1 Pyrrhopyge telassa croceimargo
AGTAACTGGTGAAACGTGGTAGTGTAGTACTACACTCCTCTGCCTACCTCTTCGGGGATTATAGGCGTGAAGTAACTTTTTTTTTATTTTTTATTTTTTATTATGTATTTTTTATAACCTTTATTGTTAAAAAAATGTATTATATTGTACCTACTATGACTCACCTATCGCCGATCTTAAAATGGGCTTTAGCTCTATTTGGTGAACGATATTGACATTCGAAGGTTAAGCTTACCATCTAATGTTAGGTGACCTTCACGTCTTTGTGCTATTTACACAAAATAATATAAAAACACGTAAAACAGAAATGATTCAGTAACGAATTTGACATATATCTCCTCCCACCTCATGAGCCCACTCACGGCGAATCCTTCTCGAAACCTTAAAAGCTGTTTCTATTGAACTATGACGAAGTCTTCTGATCCTATACATCGTACATCCCTCTTAAGTTCTTAGAAGCCGCGAACAGTTTATCTATATATCTGGTCTTAAGTTGTTTGAGATTTGTCTATAAATTCATCCTTAAGAAACCCCTATATTTTCAATTAAGAAATTTCTTTTGATTTTGGTGTACGTACGAATGTAACGCGTCATAATTCCTTAACCTTTCGATTGCTAGAAAAATTAATTAGTCACTAATCTTGTGTATGAAGTTTCAAACCGTTTTTAAGACAGATAGTAAATCTACCCAGGAAGAAACAAGCAAGGCATTGTTACCCACATTGTCTAGTATTATATTTCTGTAAAGTTTTTAACACACGTGCCCTCAGTACCAGGTACCAATGGACACCTGCTTAGGCAATTAGGCAAAGCGGAACATACATACCTACCGTGCTCAATCTAGACGGACCTCGCGAAAAATAGGCAACCTATTTTCGTCGCTATTCAACAATATCTGATAACCGGAACGCTGTAAATTAAAACAATTCGTTACAATAAATCTCCATCGTTATCTGTACCCTCTGCGGCGCCGTTTCTGTGCGTCCCGTGCGCTAATTTATTTCGACAATTAAGACATTTATTACCCATTGTTATATACTAGCCGGCGCTGAATCAATCTGTAGTGTGGGCACGAATTTGCCAAGTTAATAGTTTCTGTCTGTGATTCAATGTAAATTCTTCAATACTCACTCAATTACCTAACAGGCTTTTGTAATGATCGTCGGAATTGTTACCAATTAAATCACGTAGTTTTCAATAAGACGGATACTTAGACTGTAGTCAATATTGCTTCACTGTGTAGAGTTAACTCGTAGCACGTAGGAAAAGTAGTCCAAAGTATTGAATCGATGTACCTAAGTAATGAAAATGAGCAAATAGGGTAACATTGCTATATTATTGACTTTTTTCTTAACATACATCACACCGCCTCAGTTGGCTACACGTCCTAATATCGTAGCAAGCCATATTCGATACTCGAAACGCGCATATTTTTTTGGTGAAAAAGCGTCGCACTAGGATATGAACCCAGGCCTAACGAAGTGGGAGACTGAATTCTAAACCATTAGGCTATCATCACTGTTACCATCGTCACATCCTTACGTAATGGATATTTCCAATATATCCAATAAACTGTACCTATTAGTATTCACCGCTATAAAGTTGCAAAGTGTCACCTAAGTGTATATAATAGGTTCGGTTCTTGCGTATTCCAGGAAGCAATAAACGTGAGCACTATTAAGCTCTTCCATTATTGGCGTCTGCTGTGGACTCGTTACTAGGGTTCTCGTAACACGTTGATATAAGTAACATAACATCACATCAGTGTTTCTCCCAATGGGGTAGGCAAAGAAATGCAATACTTCCATTTTTCACCAGTTATGCGTACATGCTATGAGTCCGGTGAAATAGGGGTTGAGCCTATAGGTCATAGGGGTTGAGCCTATGGGTATATAGGTCATACAACGGGCACTAATCCGTAAGTAAGAAAAACCCAATAAAATGACTTGTGACTTTCGAAATATGAATTTATGATCGAGAGGTCCTGAGTACTATCCCAGGGTCGGGTACTATTGAGTTTTTCTAACTTGAAATTCCTAGTAGTAGCTCGGTATCGGGATGTGGACCCGGTGTATGTCAATAGGCTCACCTCACCTATTCTATAGTGGGACGTAAACGTAACTAGTGAAACGTGGGAGTGTACTACCTTTCTTTGCCTAACTCTTCCGGGATTACAGGCGTAATGTCACTTTTAAAAGGACATGATATTATAAACATATTTTATTAATAAAAATATAGTACGCCTATTTATAAGTAAGGCAGAACTTTACCGGCTCAAAAAATTTTGACAGCTGAATGTAATGTATTCTATTGTCCACAATAAATACATTTTGACTTTGAAAACGCTGAGGTCCAAATAACAAGTGTTAATTTAACACATATATTGGAAAATATGAACAGAAAATTGTCCACAACTCACGAGTCCGGTAATGGAGTCCCCCGCGGTCGCCTCCCGTCGTTCCCAGTACCTCGGCAGCGTGTTATTAATAAAGAGTAAATCTATTAGGCACATCGTTTTATTGGGGATTCGCTCGCACTAATATCACCTTTACGTCTAAGTGTATAAGTCCCGAAACTGTTTACATAATTTTCGGTAATGGCTGGATGAGCTTTTCCCAGAACTGTTTATGGTCACGCCTTGTCGTTACTCGTTAACGACGTTTGATTAGATTCCGTCGACTTTTTCCAGTGAAGGTGTAAATGATAATACTGTAAAAGGTAATAATACGATAACGTTATTGGGTATCGAACTGTTATGGAAGTGTCAAATGACATGCATAGGTCGGAAACGTAATTTTTGATGACGATTTTTAAAATATTCATTTTATGTATGTTATGGTATTAGCTTGTAATAAATGATACTCAATTTATGTTACATTTATCGTTTTATGTGGTGTTTTGGTTAGGATAAGTCACACATTAAAACCAAGAAGATGACACTGAAACGAAAATTTACAAGCTATACCTTATTGTATAATTACACTTGATTTTCAAAGTACTGTTGCACTTCTCATATTCATTGCATTGTTGAACTTCCGCTATGCAGAATTTCAAAAGTCAGCGGAAATTTATAGGGGTAATCCTATTAGATTTATTTAAGAGAGAAACATACCACGCGTGTAATCCCCGAACAGGTAGGCAGAGAGGAGTATTGTACACTCCCACGTTCCACCAATTACGTTTACTTCCCACCATACAACAGATGGTAAGCCTATTACCATACACCACATCTAAAGAGCGAAAATATTATACATTTTATAATATGCACACATAACCATTGGTTATTCTGTAAAAGTTTTTGCACTAATTAGAACAATGGTTGTTATTTTCATTTCATTTCATATCACTGCCACTTTAACTTTAAGTACAGTTCATCTTTCTGACATGGTAAGAGTAAATTGTACCTCTATATACGTACACACGTATTCGATAAAAAACTTCCCGAATACCTCGATAGGATAATAACCATATTAAATAATGTATCTATCCTATGTCAATGTCGTAAAGCTGAAAATGAATCCAGTAATAATATTTGTATGTGACATAAAAACAGTAATAGCTTTGTGGCTTACCATTCAGTCCCCTACTCCCCGGATAAAAGCTTCAAATCATGACATGCGCCATTTGATGATGATCCTGTTCACAGTCATTATGATTTAATTTTTTTTTCCACATTGTTATGACTCCACCTATTTTGTGCATAGATAAGATATATTGAGTAAACGGAAATACATAGTAGACAACAAAGTTAGTGCAGTGACAGCATTAAAATCATATTACATCGTTGCTCACGTGATCGTTGCCACAGTGGCGCCCTCATTTTTTCTCGACTCTTCTTTGACGAGCTATAGTTAATGGCATATTATAAGATAAGATTAATATTCGAAACGCATCAAGCGATTCTAATGCTAATAAAAGTAATCGTTTAACGTAACATCACGCCTATAATCCCCGAAGAGTTAGGTACGCAGAGAAGTGTAGTACAAGTAATCGTTTAAAATTAAACAATTTAATATTTTCATACTAATCGCGAGAAATATATTCGCATGCTCATGCACACGCACACACAGAGGCACATTCACACAGTTTTATATTCCGCGGCGTTGTCGGACCGTAAAACGGAATGAACCACAACAGCTTTCATATCGAATCCTAAGATTGTACGCGTTACGTCGTATTTGCATGATAATGGCGGCTCGGTAAGCGCGCACCCTGCAATTACCGGTAATATATGTATGATTCTCTATATAATAATAGAGTAATAACACAATATTGTTCGCTCGTAGTGATTTGTTGCCGTGCTTCATTGAATACCTTTGTTGTGGCTCGCGTATTGTTTACTTGTGCAGTTCTATTGGCAACTTGTAGTACATGAATAGTGCGGACGTAGGCCTGAATTATGGGAAGCAAATAAGTAGATGTGTTATTAATCAATCCGTAATAAAAAACTCATGAATGACTGTCTCTTTGGTCGAGTTGGTTGCAAGCGCGACTGCCGGGGTTTGATTCCCGGGTCGGGCACTATTAGATTTGTCGAATTTAGATTTTCTAGTAGTGGCTCGAAGTCTGGATTTGAGTCTGATATATGACAATATGCTCACCATCTACTCCATAATGAGACCTAAACGTAACTGTGAAACGTTGGAGTGTAGTACAGCACTCCTCTGCCTACCTCTTCGAGGATTATAGGCCTGATGTTACGTCTTTTTTACGTTCTCATAATAAAACATCTCATCATTTTGTATTCATCTTCTGTTGAATTTGTTCTGTACTAGTCTTCACAAGATACTTTGGTCGAGTGGAATACTAAATGTATGCCATAAAGTTTATCACGCAATGCATTGTAATCAAGCTTTGTGGTTTCGCATAGTTCAAGATGTTTTCAAACCACCTTTCAACAGTAAGTTTTCAGTATGTATGACTTACATTTAAAATTTACAAGCATTCTTACTAATTGAAGGAATACTCTACCGAAGCCCAGTTTCCATACACTATTGGTATTAGTTCCCGAACACTCACCAAACATGTCAACCTTCATCATCATCAGCCCCTCTAACATCACCGCTGGCCCTAGACTTCCCCTAAGGGGTTTTCGCCCGTAAAAGCATATAAATCTTAACCGCTTTTATATAATAACATTTTCCAATCAACTATAGCTCACTCAAGTTTGCCTATTGCCTACTCACAATTGCCCAGTGCGAAAAACAAGATCATGATATAATACATAAAATGTAATATTATATTACACGGTACCTAATATTACTTTGTATGTAATATAACTTGACATAAATTTATTTGGTAGCATTCTTGGAAATGAATATTTTCTTGAATTCAAATACACTATACTTTCCTGTCGCTGTTGCCTGGCTGCTGTTTAAGTGGATTAGTTTTTACAGAACAAGATATGAATTTTATTTTCGCTTCTCCCGCGGTAGGTACGATCCGCAGAAATTCAAGAACTAAGAAAACTCGTCTCTCATCCGACATCTGACTTATTTTATTTAGATTATTTTACTCAAGTGAATGGCGTCTTGAAATTGCTCTGGATATTTCGAAAAATCAAGAGAAAGTCTTATAATTTATTGTGTACACGTACTTCACATTTATTTGAATGTATAAGTATAATAAAATATTTCATCGTTATGCTAAGCCAGTTTACATAATTATTTTAAGAAGATCATATCGAATTTATTTAAATAAGAGTCTTAGGTTGACAGGCGTTATAAGTAATATAGAGAGAGATAAAGTCATTAGACACATTAGGTGAAACCCAAGTAAAGGTCACCGTTAAGAGAATGATCCATTGGCGAGCGGGCAAACCAACGGTGTTCCGCGTTGGTTGCTTGTTTTCGTTGTTAATTTATTGGCAACCTCAGAAACGTTACCATCGCAGAGTTTTGTGCGTGTATATGTGTGCAACTGTTGGGCTTTAGAAACGCCTCATTGTTAGTAGGCGTCCTAAAATTACACATGCGTAGAAAAAGCATCCTACTGCACGCTTATTTTAAAGCTTGTTTCTGCGCTCTTTATGCAATAGCATCGCAGCCGAACTCCAATCGTAAACTAAAACTAGACTATCGTGAACTAAAAAAAATTTATAGTAAAAAAAGGCTTGTGGGCTCGCTACCAGGTATTTGATTTAAATCGTCTATGTGACACTGCCACAAATATCACACACACCGCCCGATATTCTCTTATGAAATTAACACCGCTTATCTCGATGATGAATTTTATGGGTTTTATCTCCGAGGAAATGTGTGTTTACCTTGATTCTTTCATGTGACGCCGCGGAAGATGACATCGTGCTTTTTAGAGTGAAAAAGTTAGAAGTCGTCTTTGAATAAATTGCTCGCAGATGGCGTGTGTAGTTAATATTGTATTAAGTGTATAGCAGCGACAAGGATTTATTTAGCACACATTCCAAAGAAGAGTTTTCGCTGTTATAGCTTATTACTATTCCCAATATATTTGAGAGTTGTCTTACTATAGACCTATATTTTTAGTTCAAATCTGGTCAAAAAATGATGCTGTTACAATTATATCGTATAACTTCCTTACTTCCGTATACTTCATAATTATTGTGTGTAATGTGTTACTTACATGTATTGTTATATGGATGATGTGATGGTTCAGCGACAGTCCTTCGATAAAAAAAAATCATTTAAAATTGAGCTAGGTAAGTCGACTGCAGACGGCTAAGATAAGATCAGTGCGCGCTTTTCGTACGAACAACAATGGCTGCAGAATTGGCAAAAACGAACAGCTCGTTGAATATAAGAAACTCTAAGCGAAAATCAGCGGACGCAGCGTCCGCCATTTTAAAGTTTCATTTCGTTCGAATTTCGAAAGTCTTTTCAGTCTTTTGAATTTTTTTTCAACAGAATGCCCTCTCGCATTATATAATTTGTGCAATCATGTGAGGCGTTTCAAAATATATCGTACCGTGCCTTGCAAAATGTGATATTGAATTTACGAATGTTTACGCTCCAAGTTGTTCGCTATTAAAGGCCACAATCCTGTGAATTATTATCAAGCCCGATCGCGATCTGGGCGGATAGCGTATTCCCTATAAGGTGACATGTTTGTTACGCTTGGCGGCACCATTGACACGAATGTGTTTAAAATTAACGGTTATTATTACCGACTTTGATAAATACCGTTTACGAGATCGAGCTGAGACGACGGTGGTTTCATTAAAGACGATTTGGGTTAAGGATTTTATTACTACTTCACTACTTCAACATAGGTCGCAGATAGAGTTGAGGCTAGCATAAGTCTAGAATTTTAAGTTCACCTGCCCACATAAATCTACAATTTACTTCGCTACAATTTGGAGCGAAGTAATATCAATAAGTAAGGCACCAGTAAAAAGTATTGGCCCATAGATTAGGCCGAACAGAAAGTTACGTTATTTACGGATTGGCGCGCTTCTTACGAGAACATCCGCTCCGGTAAACCTTTACTTTCGGTCCCAGTGGCCCTCAGACCGTCTTCTACCCTAGATTTATTTCACTTACACATTAAATCCGTTTTCTATTAATACTAGACTGCCTCGTTGGCGAGTGGTTGCGAGAGCGACTGCCGATCGAGAGGTCCTGAATTCGATTCCCGTGTCGGGTACTATTAGATTTTTCTAATTTAGAATTTCTAGTAATGGCTCGGAGTCTAGATAAGTGCCCGATATATGGCAATACACTCCTCTGCCTACCTCTTCGGGGATTACAGGCGTGATGTTACCTTTTTCTAGTAATACTCTAGTTGAGTTCTCCGTTGGTCGTGTCGATTACAAGCGCGATGGCCATCGAGAGGTCCAGGGCTCAAATCCCTTTCAGTTAAAATTAAAATTAAAATTTTTAAAATTGTAAAAAATGAATTTAATTTTTTTTAGTTAAAATGTCTGGTAGTTGTACAGTGTCTGAATTTGTGCCCAGTGCATGGCAATAGACTCACCACCTATTCCAAAGAGACGTAATCACAACTGGTGAAACGTGAGAGTGTACTAAACTCCTCTGCCTACCTGTTCGGGGATTACAGTCTTGATGTTAGGTTTTTCTATTGATACTCCTGGACCGCCAAAATAGTGCACCTGCTTCTTCTTATATTTAATAAGAATAATGAATAATTATTGTGTGCCGTTATGCGTATGTTTGCTTAATGATTGCACTTTTAGTTTTTTTTTAAGTGTTTCTTTTAACATAGTGACTTATTGTTTTTCAATTATTCTTTCATCCAGGTTAAATGTTAAATTAATTGATCCTCGCATGCCCACCGTGGGGATTATGGGCAAAAACGCGTCTGGGCTTACGTCCAGCATTGTACTTAGTCAGTCTCCGCCGCGACCTCGCTGCAAGTGCAACCGGCGGGAGCTCGTGAGGAAGGACCTCGTACAAGTCTGAAACTAGTCGGGCTATCCCGAAAAAACAACCGTGAGTTAAGCCGTTCGTACTTTATAATGTGTACTGAGACAGACCGATGATGACGATGACGATACAAAATGTGAAATATGGTATTTTAGCTCTTTCGTAAAATTTAATTCTATGTACTATTCTTCATTAATGAAACGTTTTGCCAAGTAACGTACATATATACTTGCCTTACTATATACCTACACTATATCATTTATATTATATTATCGATTGTAGATCCAAAATTGTCTCATCGGTTATTCCAATATTACCAAAACGAACACGTTGACGATAGCTTATAACGACATATCAATAAAACTTAGCATAATGAATTTTTCATAAATAACATTCTACTGAATAAAAACTACTGCCTTCTTAAAACGAAGAAGGCGTCATAATAAATTAAACAATCTAATTAAAATAACATAACTTAGAAACGGTTACAATGTCCTACATGTAGGTATAATGTACGTAGGTACAATATGAACTATGATTTCTTATACATATAATAAATAGAAAATGTTATAAAATACATTCTGAGTTATGGCATTGTAAATGAAACTTGCGATAATTTTCTCAACAACATTTAAACATTTTGCACCACGATATTTTTACTGAAATATTGTACATTTTTGAAAAAGTTCTGCGAGTACAGAAAACACTCTTGCCAAAGTGATTACGGCATCTTTCATTACATACAAAGTATAAATATAGATAGTAAAATCTTATGACTTAGTAAAAATTTTAAACCTACTACCTTAAATAGCGAAAAAGTGTTAAACAACCTCATATTATTATAGTTAAAAAGATAAGGGTTAATCTAAAAGACAAACACTCGATAGCGCCAAGATTTATGGAATCAGGACAATTCTTAAAGACAGAATCATCCTGCACATAAAGAGATCGTGACGCATTAAATAACACTTTCCATATATTATCCATCGCAATTTGAACGCGATACGTGCGCCGTGTGTCCGTCGTAAAATTATAAAGCACTAACGCTTGAACTTGGCCTTTCGGACATCCGATACAAACGCGTTATTAGCGAAACGCGAGAAAAAAGTAAACCCGTTCGCACGCCCACGCGATCCTAGCAGGTTGGCGCTAGGGTTGTCGAAATGACGAATATGAAATTTTAAGAAAAAAATTACTGCCTCGTTAGTCGAGTGAGTGCAAGCGCGACTGCTGATCGCGAGGTCTTGGGTTCGATTCTCGGATCGGATACTATTGGATTTTCCTAACTTACATTGTCTATTATTATACAGTGCGAATGTCGATGGCTGCAGGTGCCAGGGAGGCCAAAGCTCACCTATCTTGACCAAATAGATCGAGTTCTGACTGCATGCATTTATGAAGAGAGTGATGAATGTGGAAGTAGCACGGCAGATCTGTAAAGATAGAGGTATTTGGCACTCCGTGCTCTCTGCCTACCTGTAAGGGACCTCGTATATTTGTCTAAAATTCCAAGTTATGGCGAACACTTTCTCCTCCTGAGCATCAACTGGTGGACAGTCTTTCCTCAGTAAATGAATTAAATTGCGCACTGGATGCATGCGCACTGACACATTTTCATAGCAAAAAATGATATATTTGTATCAAATTATTAAAAACCTCATAAACAGTTATGTGACAACCCTCAGTTCGGACGTCTATTTAAAACTTCTTGTTTATTGCTCCAGCACCGAACCCTGTCGAAAGCGAGATACATCGAGTTTCCTAGCAATATTCATATACGTTTTTATGAGCTTCGGATATTATGGGACAATTTATTACGAGAATGAGGTTATATTATTGTTAATAAAATAAAATTAAGATAATGACACGATTTTCCCAAGCTTATAACCGATATGAAATATTAAAACAATTCACATAAAATTGAATGAACACTTTAACCGGTATATTAGATTATATTTTGGTACGGACGGAAAGGCTTACATTTGATGGTACATATACCATCCCAAGGAGATTCCTGATGATAGGTATGTGGTAAATGTCACCAATCAACAATTGCAGTATCAGACCAACCGCCAGTGCGTAACCAGCTTTGTTTTTAATTGAAGTCATTAGAGCACATACGCCATTGTCTAAATATTATTACCACTTTTTTTCTGTTTCATAAATACTTAATAGCAGTGTTGTAACCATAAAAAATTGTATCCTTATCAATCAGTATCCGAATGTGCTAAAAAGAAAATATTATGAAAGGTTTAAGCTGAATGTTGTAGTTTTTTTTATAATTCCGATTCAACACCATTTCTATAAAATCCGTCACGTTTTAAGCGTTTCAAGTGAATATACAAAACCAGTATATAGAATGCAAGATAATTATATGTTCATTGCTCAAAGACTAATTCTAATAAACTGTTTGTATTCATTCATTTGTAAGAGACTAAAAACCCTGACCTCATATTAGTGTGTCTGTACAGTCATTGCTTTATAAATGATATTGAGCCAAAGCAATTAAATTCCTTAATGCATCACGACCCAGTGCGCAGCCGACGTAATGAACCGCTGTTTCGCTACTAATACTGAGGTCAAAGATCGTTTCGATACTGAAATTAGATTGTTCAATGGTTTAATTTCAAGTGCATCAGACATAGCATTAAAATTAGCTAAAACCAGATTTAGTGCTCAAGCTAAAAATAACTATTTGCAAGGACATCATTGGCATTATCGTCAGAATTTCAGCCCACTGACATCCATGGCTAGCACGAACCTCCCACAAACATCGGCCCAACTCACAGTGCTCTGTAGTTGAACCCACCGATACCTCGCAGCATTGACCGAGTCCTCAATCCATCCATGTGTACATAGTTATGTTAAAATCGTGGCGCATTGTTTGGATTAAAACTTAGTTTCTATCTCATCGCATTCCACCCACACAGCCTAGGAGACACGCTAACTAGACGAACGTGTTTAATACATTAGAAGACTTAATTCACAATCACTGATAAAGATTCGGCCAAATATTTTACTTATTATATGTAATAATAAAAATATATGAAAAAGGAAGGTATTGGTAGGTATATGTAGGTATTTTATTTTGTGTAGGTAGGCAAAGGGTTTCATAACAATGATGATAGTATCGATCTCTATAATGATATTTTCCGTAGGTACAGTAGATCATGCCGTAATTTGAAATAGGATTAGGAGTGATATTATTACTCGTCGAGGATTTAATGTAACTGAATATATAGGGCTGTTTCCCGGACGTACATAATTTATATATTTATGGATGTCATGTAACAATCCAAGATTGCATAATTAATGTTCCCAGTGGAAAGCGACCGCGTACATATTTAACTGCAAATTATGTATTACTAACATTTTTTATTTTATTATTCCTGACGTATTAATAAGTGGAAAGCGTTCTCTCCTTGCTGTTGTGTGTGTGTGTGTGTGTTATTTAATATCCTTTTAGGTCGGACTTTTCAGGTTCGTATCATCTCATTTTTCACACGAGAAACTCCTTCTAGAATTGCCTCTATTGGTGCGCACTTTCATCTTCCTAAACTTACGACATCCATTTATAGTGTGTAAACCTTTCGATCCCGCTATCAATTTTAACACATTTTTCTAGTGTGAGAGCACAGAACATCACGGCTATATTTTGCCGAAAGGGTAGCTCGAGGAGTGTGGTACTGCCACGTCTCATCTGTTATGTCAT